>BOPP01000402.1:370252-387044 GCA_017312745.1 Gryllus bimaculatus
TGTAGATCTTTGGGGAGTTGGCCTGGCAGACGGAGCGCCAGATCGAGCAGCAGATCCAAGTAAGGGCGGGCTGGGTGTAGTTCTTTGGGACGACGGAGTGCTAAATAAATACTTATTGTAAATTAAAAACCGTGCCAAGTCGAAAACCGGAGCAGATCGACGAAAACATTACTCATTGTTTGAATGTTCTCGGTATTGGATTACTGTTATTATGAAATAATTAAAGACGTTGTCATTGCCAACAATAGTATTGCTATAGTAGTACTATTGTTGGCAATGACTTCTATAAATATTTCATGAAAAATGCCAACGATAACGCACCACAACACCTATATTACTGTTATTACTCGAATACCCCCAAAAACGAAAACAGTGATTAGTCGTATAGCGTGATATGACGTTTCGCTTGAGTAGTGGAAGGCACGGAGGAATCAACTAAGCGCAGTGGTTGGTGCGCGTGCGCAGGTGAACCTGTGGGGGCCGCTGCGCGTGACGCATGCGCTGTGCGGGCTGCTGCGCGAGCACGCTGCGCGCGTGGTGACGGTGAGCAGCCACTGCGCGCTGGAGGCGCTGCCCGGGCTGGCGCCCTACGCGGCCACCAAGGCGGCGCTAGAGGCGTGGAGCGCGGCGCTGCGCGTGGAGCAGGCGAGGCACGGCGTGCGCGTCGTCACGCTCGTGCCGGGCAGCTTCAGGTGAGCCCCGCCCGCGCCCCTTTGGCTCCCTGCCCTCTCCCTTCCTCCCTTCCTCTCTTTCCTTCTGCGCGAGGAGCAGGCCAGGCACGGCGTGCGCGTCGTCACGCTCGTGCCGGGCAGCTTCAGTTGAGCCCCGCCCGCGCCCCTTTGGCTCCCTTCCCTCTCTCTTCCTCCCTTCCTCTATTTCCTTCTGCGTGAGGAGCAGGCCAGGCACGGCGTGCGCGTCGAGGTTCCGAATATCGCAATGATCATAGATACTATTTTAATCAATTTACTTATTTCTAGTACACAGATTCAATTAACTTTGGATTTATTTTTTTATGTTAATAATACAGTTCTCGAAACAATTATTTTGCATGGGTTAGCATTATTGCTTTCCTGGCTTTTCTCTTTAGTCACTGTGGAGGGGAATTCTAGAGGCCGGTAGTTTTCCGTGTTTCTTCCGTTCAACACCAGGCGAATGCTGAAGCAGCACCCTCAAACGGGCGACGAACCGCGCTCGATATTTCCTTCCTCTTCCTTGTCCTATCCTCACCCCCTTACACCCACATACTTATATACACTACACTACCACACTTGCCGGGATTCCGGTCGAAAACATAGAGCTTGTTGCAGCTGGAATGGTGTCCCGTTGGTAGGAGATGCATGGTTGGAGAAAACCTTGCAAGCCGGATCTCGCCATCCAGCGGTGGAATGTCACCGCCACCTCCTGATGACAAAACATGTACTGCACTTACGGGAGTAATGAGCTCAGTAGTTGACGCGCGCGTAATCACAAACAAACAAACAAACAATCTGATGAGCATTGAGAACAATCGATTCTAGCGATCGCGAGGCCTTGTTTCTCCCCTCTGCTGCACCTCCCAATCCAGCGCCACCCCTTTAATTCACCCAGTCATGCACGAGATTCTTTCGCCGCGCCGTAATTCTACCCTCATTTGCGAATGTAGGTAGCCGTCCCTTCGGGCTCGCAGGCCGATAAGTACACACCCTTGCAGCGAGCATAATTTGCCCTAGAGAAAACCCAACTCTGTAAACGATATGTTAGTGTTTGTATATGATGATCTATGGAGCGATTTCTCTCGCTAGCTGCCTCTCTCGGCTCCCAGTTCCCTCGGACACTTCCTTCCACAAAAGATCGCGAGCCTGTGCAAGTGAGTCTCGCTTAGGGCAGAAAAGAGTTTATTCCTGCTGCTTCTCGGCTTTTGTCGAACGCTATGCAGCAAAAACATCTGGTCTGCGTCCGTTTCATCTGATTCTTTACGTTTGATGTTTGTTGTGTCACAATATTAAGCCTCTAATGCCTGAAGTAATTTTGTTCGCATGGCGCTCGCCATTTGTTGTCGCGTTTTGCGCTCACAGGAGCCGATGGAGCCCTCTGGAGCAGGTTTTTGCAACATTTGTGCTAACCAATTGTTGTTGCTAAATTGCATTACTAGAGCACTCGAACGCGCAAATCGTTGGTTTATGAGCGTTTTTTTTCGCTATAAGGAAAAGCAAAACCGTTTAGCCTTAGCTGCGTATGTCCCGTCAACTTCGGTGCGGACAAACCACTGTTTGCTTTACACCGGCCCCGCCCTCCGAATTAACCACAGGCGTTAAGCAGCTAAGCACGGCCAGGGGTATACAACGCTTTAGCGATCACGGCTAAATCGACTTCTGGCATTTAGAAGTGAAGAAGACGCTTATATGTTTTGTTTAGGATGTTTACGTCTACGGAAGAAATAAAATTCGCAAAGTGTACCAAAACGGGTTGAAGAGAAATGCGGTGTGTGTATATGTGTGACAAGAGGCACTCGACGAAGGCCGTCCGTTGAAAGTCGGCGTTTATGAAGGCGAGCGCCTGTTCGTTTCTGTTTGTCCCCAGCACGAGCAGCAACATCATGGCTCGCCACGAGGAGCACGCGCGCGAGATGGAGCGGCAGCTGCGCCGAGAGCGGCCGCGCGACTGGGCCTACTACGAAGACCACTTCCGCGCCTTCCACCGCTACCTGCAGGCGCTGGCGGGCGACAAGGGCGTCGCCGAGATCCGCGACCCGCGCCTCTACTTCAAGTACGAGTGCTGCCTGCTCGCCCTGTGGCCCAAGCAGCAGTACGTGAACGCGCCCGTCCGCTACAACGTGTACCACACGGCCATGCGGCTGGCGCCCCGCTGCGTCAGGGACCGCCTCGTCACCGCCTTCGTGCATCTGCCGGCCTTCCAGGGTAAAGCAGCGTAGGGGGCTTTGGCGCGTTGCGAAATGGCGCGGAATGGGACGAGCGTGTAGAGCGCTCGCCACGTGGGGCGTCGCCTAGTTGTTCGGGCATGGCCGAGGTACGTGCGTGTCTTTCCTCCATAGGCAGGCGCTTTGAACACGAAACGAGACTGATGGAATTACTTACAGGAGCTGCTACTTAGTGGTTACCCAAAGTTTGTTAGGTTAGATTGAATTTCCGTACCTTTTGTATTTTCATAAAAAGAAGTTGTATATGATGGAAATAATTAAAATGAATTCACTCTTTTCATGTTTAAAAAAACAAATATTATGAATACTCTATTGAGAAGAGTTAATTTTTATATTGAAAAGAGGAATTTATGTTAAAGAAGTATGTTTCATTTGATGTTTATTTTAGTACATATTTATGAAAATGGAATTTCAAACTAAAATAGAACATGCGAGGAATTTTTGTAATTGTACTTTTGGACTAAAATGAAGCATGAGAACACATAAAAACTTTGGAAAAAGTAGTGTGTTTAAAAATGAAGGGCATAAAAAATGAAATTCTATATCGCCCTGGTTCTCGTAAAATCTTTATTGGTAAGTAGTAAGGTGTTTCGTCGTCCTTAGATGCGTCGAAGACCAAGAAAAATAATTACACTCTAATATTAGTCTGTTCGTGCACCCTTGAACGTTATCACTACCTTCTGCGCATGAGCAGTCTATTGCTCATCACTTTAGCGCATCTGCGCATGCGCAGAAGATCGATAGTGCTTTAACGTTCGAGGATGCACAAACTCCCCATCAGTTATGAAGTTGTCGAGAAATAATAAAACGAGATTGCAAAGGAATTGGTGATATCTGCTGATCGAATCGAATCGAATCGAATCGAATCGAATCGAATCGAGAGCTCACTGCGACGTGCACGAGAGTTCGCGGTGACTGTAAAGGCCCAATCACAATGCAAACATGAACATAAGCAAGGCGTTAACATAAAAGTTAGGACTACGTCCATAAGCGGACTTGTTCACAGTGCGTTCGCATAACACGTAAGCATAACACGTAAGACGTTAACCCAAAAGCTTACAAGCTTCTGTGCTTATGCTGACGTAAGACATAAGAAATGAACCAATCATAGAACGGTAACTCAAAATCGAGAATCTAAATTTGAACGAAGTCGATAGACTAACGCCATAGTGACTGGGCCATGGACACAGTCCATACCTCGAAATCGATACTCACACCCAACCAATAGTGAAATAGAATGTCTCACGGCCAATAAAGCTCTAGAAATAGCGGCGGCGATGGCGCCACTGTTAGCGTATTGGAGTGTTGGCGGGTTCAATCAAACCCGTTGGAAGCCCTGCGTTTCTAAGGGAGAAAAATCCTTCGTTCACCTCTCTTGGGAGGGGAAGTAAAGCCTTTCACTTGCATGTAAAAGATTCTCAAGCCTAAATGACGTAGCCTCTGAGCTAAATTCAAATCGCCTGTTTGGTCGCCCAAGAAATACCTCCTTTCTTCGCTAGTGGGAGAAAGGAGCGTAGCGAAATTTGCGTGGTCAGACGGAAGAGCGGGCCTGATGGACAGTCTCGCCACGTAAAATAAGGCTTCAATTCAAAACTCTTATTTTGCTTACGTTTATGTTAGACATTTCGAATACTTCAGTCTATCACTTATGTTAATGTTTTCGTCTATGCGCTATGCTTATGTTAACGTTTGCATTGTAAATGGGCCTTAGGGGTCGTAGCGATTGGTAGCCTTGGCGATGTGCAGTAAGTGGCTTCGCTAAGTTCGGAGAATCGCTGGGCCCAGGACTCCCGATAGTTATGAAAAATAAATATGATACTAAACTATTCAGAAAATAAAATTAGAAAAAGTATTTAAAATAATGGATGATTAAACTATACACAACAATTGCCATAACGGAGTAATGTCTGGAACGACTTTGGATAATATTTATAATATGCAATGTTGCGTTTCAATTTTGTATTGTACAATTCAATAAAAAATTAAAACTATTTAATTAGTAGTCTTTTTTAATGTAATTATAAATGTGTTTTCTTACTTACACAATCACGTTTAAATTTTTTCTTTGAATAACGATAAATTGCAACACTAAGAAATACTTTCAAAATGTTTTTAAAAAAAGTACAAATTACAATGTGAATTGATAGGATTTTCTTTATATTTGAGCATCGAAACTGGGGGGGGGGGCAGGGTCTATCGGTGAAAGTAAGAGTAGGGGGCCCTAAGTTAACCTCGGCCCAAGGGTGTCAAAACGGAGGACTCGGCTGCTCAACGGTTGTCGGCTCTGCCTGGCGGGGAACGGGCCATCCGAACACTGTTCGAACTTGTCAACGAAACAGTGCTATGTTTTTGAGTGCGATCTGATTCTTGCGTGCCTTTACTGAGTTTTAGTTGAGTTATCAGGGTTCTATTAATTGAATCCTTCAGAATGAAAACGGCATCAATCATTAAAACGTAACATTACTGGAAAAACAGACTAGTAATGCTACAACATCATATTCTTTGGTGGATTACTTCTATTCTTTTAAGCGTCTCTTGCTCTGTTAGTGGAAAACTTTTGAAAAGAAAAAAATTGGAGCTTTTTTATTTTTTTTGCGAATTGTATTAATTTCAAGCAGGTGTTGCGTGAACAATTTTCAAATAAATTGTACATGACATTTTTTTAAGACTTTTTTTAGGACCTATTATGTTTAAGATACAAATGCTATCTTCAATATTGCAAGTTTTGGAAAGTTAACTTTTTGAAATAACAGAGAGCTCGCCAGAAATGAAACGCACATTTTTTTTATACTGCTCTTTCATAATATTAGGAGAAAATATGACAAGAAATAATTGAAGCAGAAAGAATTGTTCAAAAATATTAAAAATTTATATTTTACAAAAAATTACGCAAAATTTCGGAAAAAATGTACACAAGCTAATTTCAAGAGCTTTTGTGAACAAAATATTTCTTAAAAAATATCCCCATCTTCAATGTTGTGGTTGTAGGAATATACCGAAAGAAATGAGTAACTTTCGCAATTTTTTAGGAATTAGAGATTTGATTGAAAATAAGATCTAAGCCATTCTTTTAAGTGTCTTTTAAACTAATCAAAGACAAAGTATAAGCCCAAAATTTTGAGTGATTTTATAGGAAACTGTGATAATGTTGAGGCTTCCTGTACAATAAAGCAAAATTCTTGTTTCCATGTTGTAAATTACTCCCTCTAATGCATTGTCATCAGAATCCATCTTTGATACCAAGAAATTGGCTTACTGCCTGTCTGCAGAGTTGGGCAAAATACTTGAAGAAAGTATTTCGGCTACAAAGTACATCGACAGTATTTTAGATATAAATACAATACTACAATACCCTTCCATTAAGGCATTTCAGATTCAAAACACACAAAAGTATTTAAAAATATCGAATACATTAATAGTGATACAGTTTCACATTTTATTTATCAAATTTTTGCTTGTGGTTTAGAATTTTATACAATTGGACATCACTGTATTCACTCTTCCACACTACTAGTTTTCCACACATTGTATCACAAATGTTTCTTCTTGTAATTGTTATATGTAAATCTCATTTGATTAACATAAAAAACCTCCCAATATGAACCACTTTCTCTGCAATAGCAACTTTTATTGCTGTGGAATTCACAACAAGGCTACTAATTTTTTGATTTAATTTTTAACATTTTATACAAACTTCAATCTGTGGTCCTCCAAATCTGATATTAAAATTTTCTCTAAGTATTTAGAATAGTAACAAAACTTCATTATATTTGCTAAATCTGGATGTTTGATTATGAACAATGAATACATAACAATGATATTCAGTCTGGAATTCCGATATCTGATTGTATTATTACCATAATGTATTTCTTTCACTTTAAAATTAGAGATATGTTTGCGAACTCTCTTTGATATTTCTTGTGAATGTACTATGCAAGAACCTACAGACCTACTCTTGTAATAGTATCATCATGAACATTTAAGGTATAGGGTCTGCTGTCCTATTCCTTTGGTTTTTCAATATCCCATTAGTTGCTTCCAAGGTGTTCTTAATCTTCCCAGCGCATTCTGGGTTTACAAGGTCTCATTTTCCTCTTGGTTTGAATTTGGGGACTTTTCTTGGAAAACATTCTATCTTCATTCTTTTCATTTGTTCTTACAATTTCTTTTTGAAGTTTTCAATTTCTGAGAAAATATTTTCAACTCTGTGTTTTCTGGATCTTTTTATTTCTTATCCTAACTCTCCTTGAAACATTTAAAATTGATCTTGCATATCTCATTTGGGCAGCTTTGATTCTTTTTTTGACTTTCTGTTTCAGAATCAGTTTCATTGCATTACCATATAATATTATGGGTTTTACAACAATATTGTGCAATCTAATTTTTGTCTCAATGTTCTCACTTTGGAAGGAACTTTTAATGCCTCCATTTATTTTTTTGGGCATTGTTAATTTTGATTCCAAACCTTCCTCTAATAATGATATCATATTCCCCTACTTTGTGAACATCGACCATTACACTTGTTCTATTTTCTCTGGCTAATTTTGTTCTGCTGTATTCTTTATCTATTAATCCCATGGACTTTGTCTTTGAGAGTGATATTTTTATTTTATAATTCTTTGTGAGTTTATTTAATTTATGAGCTGCTCTTTATAATATGTCTTTTGATGTTGCTGATACTGCTTTGTCCTCTGCATAGAGTATTCTTTTTATTTTCTAGTCCTGGCTAATAGTGGTATACCTACTATTTCCTTCTTCCTTGATTTGATCTTGTTCATTTAGAAGTTAAATAGTATTTCAGATAATGTGCATCCCTGTTGTAGTCCTACATTTGTTGTTATTTCTTCTCGTATATTTCCATCTATATTTTTAGTTTTGTATCTTGGTATAAATTCTTAATTGTTTTTATTGTCAAATTCTAAATGGCCCAGTGCTGTCAAAAATAAAATACTTCTTCGACAGGTATATTTGTCCCTAAGATCTTGTTGACTATTTCCTTGTCCTAACAAATTACAGATGTGCCTAATTTGTTTCTCTATCACAACATATACTAGTAAAGCTTTTTTAAATACTTTCATTTTTTTCTTTCATTTCTGGATGATATCACATAATAAGTAAAATTCAGATTTCTACATTTTATTTCTTCATTGCAAGGCCTCCTAGCAATGGTTTTGTATCAATAAGGTCTTACAGATAGGTCATATGAATTTTTTGAAAATATATCACAAAATGAAGTTAGTATTATTATTTCCTTCTCATAAAATTTCTCTGTGCATTTCTTACACCAGTTAGAAATGTTGCCATATTTGTTTCCCAGAATAAATTTCCCTTGATTCTTTATATGCTTAAGGCCTTTTACTATGAAGTTTTTAATCTTGTTCTGCTTTCATTCACAATTTCTATCTTTCTTTTAATCACAGTATCTCCATTTTGTGTTGAGGCAAAAGAACTAAAACTGGAATCACTGTTGGTTGCTAAATTACTCTCGGTGCAATCTGATGCATCAATCACCCAACAGACACTTAACCAATGTACACGTAGGCTTCCGCGGCTCGAGTCCATAACTTCTAGGCTGTCCGGGTGACGCCGCGTCGTTGGCAGATAGGCCGACGTTTCGCCTGTCATCACTGCTTCGTCAGTACCCTGAAGAAGCCTGCGACATGACAGGCGAAACGTCGGCCTATCTGCCAACGACGCGGCGTCACCCGGGCAGCCTAGAAGTTATAGACACTTAACCATACGGAAATAGATAGGTAGCACTTTCTCAATGCTGTACTGTGCATTCTTTTCAGAGCCTTTACCAAAGCTCGTGAATATTATGTATGAAATGGTAGTGAGTCAGTGACCGATGGCTTTTTCCGCACAGCTCTTAAGTTGTTGTTTTGATTTATATCATAATTATTAGTCTGACTCATGCCATTCTCATGAGTAATGAGATAAAAAAATAACATGGGGTAAAAAATTAGGGAAAAGTTGCCTAAAACTCACTAACTCCAAACTCGTACCTCTGCAATTTTTGCAAATTTATCACTTGCATGTATCTGCCATCTAGGATGTTTAAATTGAAGTCGTAAACCTCCCTTACCCACTAAAGAAACTTTGTTAGTACAATTTAAATACACAATGTAGTAGATATGTATAGGTTGTAAACTTCAAAATGCAGTGGTGTGATTTTTTAACCAATCTCATTTAGGTGATTTTACACTAAGTAGGGAAGAGTAAAATTATTTCATGAAGTATGATTTCATTAACTTCGTGTATACTGTTGAACTGAGTAGAAATCCTTCTAGATAGTTTTCAGTCCGGCAATCATATTATTGCGTGTGATTTGTGAATTTAAATTGAAATATTTTCATTAATATAATTTATTATATTAATTATCACCATTAATTATTTATGAATAATTGTTTAGTGTGAATTTTTGTTGAGTACAAACAAATTGCATTCAGCGATGTGGAGGTATTGGCTTTTTTACTACAAACTGGTTAATTTTTATTTACAGCGTATTCATTTTAACATTCCTTTAATGTAAGATGCCTTTCAACAGAAGTGGGATTTCAGACCTTTTATTGAGGAGGGAAAGCAAATTTGGAGGGTAAGTATTTTTTTTTATAAATTTAAAATTCTTTTTATAAAAAATAATTAAAATTCTCTTTGTTTAAATAATGTTAATTTTAATAAAAATATACAGTATGCTTGTGTTAAATAATTTACTTTTTAATAATTTGTATTGCTCATAATATAGCTAATATATAATAAGCTATATTCTATGCATAACTTATAAATATAATATATGTATATAAATATAATTTTATATTATAGATTTTGTTTTATATTTTGAAATTTGAGTACGGTCTCTCATATGAGCATTATAAATGGGAAATACTCTTTCTTTTTGAGACCGAATTCCAGTGTTATGACTCATGATTTTAGGTATGACATTGTTTAATTACTAGTTAAAAAAATGTTTAAAAGCAAAATATAATTGAAAGATGAATTATTGATACAGGATATTCACAGTAATGCTGAACATTATCCTGCTTGTTTTATAGTACTAAATCAATTTATTAATGTGTGTTATTAGCTTAGCTTAGTAAAATTATTGTTTCCTTAATTATTTTTAAATTTTTTTCAAAATACAGAAAAAAGTAAATTTTTTATATTATTACATATTTGAAGATCAGCAAAATGAAATCTTAATATATTTACTAAAACTTTGACCCAATCCATTTGGAGGGGGCAGTTGCCCCCTCTTCTCCCCTCCCTCGCCTTCTTCCCTGAATCCCGCCCCTGCTTCTCAGTATTCATTAACATCCAGCAGCTTCACATGAAAGTCAGTGTATATCTGGAAATCTGATGCCATTATTACAATCTGTGATTTGTGTCAAGTGCACAAAACTATTTTATTAATAGTTAATAAATCTCTTTCTGGTCTGTTACAAATGCAAGTTATGGGGACTATTAATGTTAATTTCCTCACATATGTAACATAATCAGAACTGGATTTATTATAACAAGACTAATATGTGAACATAGTCTTTTTTTATCGAACTGCTAGATTTTGATGAAACTTGTTACTGAAACAATGAAGTGATGATGAAATAAGTGTCTGTCTGAAATTTTGAATGAACAAGTTAACTTAAAAGCAGATGTGTCAGTTAAGACTTTATGGAAATATTATTTATTGATATAATGAATAAATATTTTTTTTACCTTTAAAAGTAATAAGTAACAAAAATGTTAAAAGATATAAGTAATTTAATAGCAATTCTTATTTAGAGTAACTGAAAGTGAGAATAATGATGAAAACCGTGTTGCTTATGTATTTAGCAATATTTTTAACAGTAAGATCTTAAATGTAACAACTAAGCAATAATGTGGAATCATTGCAAAAGTGTTTACTAATAATCCTTTACAGTTCAACATTTTTGAAAGAATGAATACCAAAGAAGCATAATCAGGTTATAAAAGAAACATGGATAAAAGAGAACTTATTGAACCATGCTTCTGAAGTGTTTTTTTAGTAATTTTCTTATTTTGAAAATGTGCACAGTTGTTTGAAATTGCGGGAAAATAGTAGGAATATAATGTGAAAATGTTTCAGTTTATTTCAGGGTAGGAAATGGAAAGTTTTCAAATACCTTTGAACTGTGTAGATGAAAATGATATTTAATTGTAATACTTAAATATTGTTGTTGCTGAAATAGAACATGTCTTCTTTAATGAGGTTAAATGAAATTTTAATGAAATTGTCAAAGAGTTAAAAAAATTGATAACTTTTGTATGTTTAACTGTATTGAGAATGACAAAAGACGTTAATAGAGAATCAGGGCACTGTTTATTTACACAGTGTTAATGGGTAAATTGATAATTCTAGCAATCAATAACAAAAAAACGTGCTATTTATTTCAACTGTATTAATTTTATTTAATTTTGAAATAAAATTCTAATTGGTGGTTTGCTAGATATTAGAAGCAGTTAATATTTTCTGTTTCTTTTTTTTATAGTATAAGGCCTAACTTTTGTAGCTCTCAGAACGTTTTTATAAAATCGTTTCCTTACCAATTTCCTATGATAAACATCTTTCTTTTCCAGATGAGGTTACGTGTTTATTGCATTTAAAAGTATATGAACAGAAAAATTCCAATCAAATCAAATACAGTAAAATCTGCATCTCAAATCTAAAATAGTAAACTATGTTCATGTTCAACTTACGAAGAAATATGATGTTTGATAATTACAATGAAAGTCTCTTTTGTGTTTATAACTGCTAAATGGTGAAGTTTCAGCCACCAGTGACGTGACTGATAAAGTATGTTGCTGTTTTATCTAAACATTGTAAATGTTTGGGCTCACCATTACCTCACTCTTATTTTGTAAACTAATAGTCAGATTGAAGTCTGGTTTGCATCATTGGATTTCCCGTCGGGAGTTGTACTCACGTACGTGTTTTCAAAAAGAAGGGATGAAATTGATTTTTTCCTAATTTTTTACCATTTTTCTAAGATTTGGGCTCAATTTTGTTTCACGCTTATTTCTTTACTGAATAGTGTGATTGAAGTCTGGTTTGCACCATTGGATTTCTCCTCGAGAGTTGTACTCACGTACGTGTTTTCAAATGGAAGCGATGAAAATGATTTTTTCCTAATATTTCCCATTTTTCTTATGTTTGGGCTCATTCTTGTTTCACGCATATTTCCTTAACTAGTCAGACTGAAGTCTGGTTTGCACCATAAGATTTCTCGACGAGAGTTGTACTCACGTACGTGTTTTCAAAAGGAAGCGATGAAAATGATTTTTAAAAAATTTTTTTACCATTTTTCTATAGTTTTTGGCTTAATCTTGTATCACGCTTATTTCTTAAACTAATTGTCTAATTTAAATCTGGTTTGCATCATTGGATTTCCCGTCGGGAGTTGTGCTCACGTACGTGTTTTCAAAAGGAAGCAATGAAATTGATTTTTCCTAAATTTTCCCATTTTTCTTATGTTTGGGCTCAATTTTGTTTCACGCTTATTTCTTTTTCTTAAAGACAGTTTGATATCTGGTTTGCACCATTAGATTTCTCGCAGAGAGTTGTACTCACATACGTGTTTTCAAAAGGAAGCGATGAAATTGATTTTTTTCTAATTTTTCACTATTTTTCTAAGGTTTTGGCTCAATTTTGTTTCACGCTTATTTCTTAAACTAATAGTCGGATTGACGTCTTCTTTGCACCAATGAGTTTCTCGTCGAGAGTTCTACTTACATATGTGATTTCAGAAAAATACTACGAAATTAGGTTTTTTCCATTTTTTTGCCCCAATTTCCGGCTATCGGCTTTATTAGTTCCCAGGTGTAAATTTTCAAAACTACTAGTCGGATTGACGTCTTCTTTGCACCATTGAGTTTCTCGTCGCGGGTTGTACTTACATACTTGATTTCATAAAAGTACTACGAAATTAGGTTTTTCCATTTTTTTGCCCCAATTTCCGGCTATCGGCTTCATTAGTTTGCAGCATGGAAGGCGTATAAATATTCTGCCCCGAACAAGAGAAATACCTGGGGCAAAAAAAAAAGGACGTGTACCTGCCACAGTAACCCCGTGCAATTTCGTAGACCTCTAATTTTTATAGAGAAATCATTCCGTATTGCTACCGCGAAGTTTAGTTACATACATCTCCATACCGTGATGCTGTACGAGAAAAAAATCATATAGCTAACCTAAGCAAGAGAAGACGTCAATCCGACTATAGTTTCGAAAAATATACACTGTGGAAACTAATGAAGGCGATTGCCGGATATTGGGCAAAAAAATGTTAAAAAACGTAATTTCGTAGTATTTGATGAAAATCACGGTATGTAATACAACTCGCGACGAGAAACTCTTTGGTGCAAAGAAACGTCAAACCGATATTAGTTTCGAAAATATCGCTTGGAAACAAACTGATGGCCAAAATCCGGAAAATGCGGCAAAAAAAAAAAATGGAAAAAAACGGAATTTCGTAGTATTTTTATAAATCACGTATGTAAGTACAAACTCGCGACGAGAAATTCATTGGTTGCAGAAAGAAGACGTAGATCCTGACTATTAGCTTTCGAAAAATTACGTTGAAACAAATTGATGGCACCGGCATCGGAATTGGGCAAAAAAATGCGGAAAAACTAATTTTCGTAGTATTTTATGAAATCACGTATTGTAAGTACAACTCGCGACGCGAAATTATCCACTGGTGCAAAAAGACGTCAATCCGACTATTAGTTTTCGAAAATATACGCTTGGAACCAAATGAAGGGCGAATCCGGAAATTGGGGGCAAAAAAATGAAAAAACCCTAAATTCGTAGATATTTTTATGAAATCCGATGTAATACATCGTCGACGAGAAACTCATGGTGCAAAGAAGACGTCAAGCGACTATTAGTTTTCGAAAATATACGCTTGGAACCAAATGAAGGCCGAATCCGGAAATTGGGGAAAAAAAATGCAAAAAAACCTAATTTCGTAGTATATTTTTATGGAAAATCGGATGTAAGTACAACTTGCGACGAGAGAACTCTTGGTGGCAAAGAAGACGTCAAACCTGACTATTAGTTTCGAAAATATACGCTTGGAAACAAATGAGGAAAATCCGGAAATTGCGGCAAAAAAAATGGAAAAAAACCTTAATTTTCGTAGCTATTTTTTTGAAATCACGTATGTAAGTACAATCGCGCGACGAAGAACTCATGGTGCAAGAAGACGTCAATCGACTATTAGTTTGGAAAATATACGCTTGGAACAAATGAAGGGCGAATCCGAAATGGGGCAAAAAAATGGAAAAAACCTAATTTCGTAGTATTTTTATGAAATCACGTATGTAAGTACAACTCGGACGAGAAACTCATCTGGCTACAAAGAAGACGTCAAATTGACTATTAGTCTTCAAATATACGACTTGGAACAATGAAGCCGCATCCGAAATAGGGGCAATGAAAAAACCTAATTCGTAGTATATTTTTTTGAAAACAGGTATGTTAAGTCAAGACTCGTGGACGGAGGAAACTACTGTGAAAGAAACCGTCAATGTGACTATTAGTGTTCCCTCGAAAATATACACTTGGAAACTAATGAAGCCGATGCCGGGGAAATTTGGGGGGAAAATGGAAAAACTTATTACCGTAGTATTTTTCTGAAATCACTATATGAAGCTACAACTCGCGACGAGAATCTCATTGGGCCAAAGAAGGAGTCAATCTGACTATTAGTTTCGAAAATAGAACACTTGGAAACTAATAAAGCGATAGCCGGAAATTGGGGGGAGAAATGTAAAAAACTAGATTTCGATAGTATTTTTCTGAAATCACTTATGATAAGTACACTCCCGACGAGAAAATCATGTGCAGAAGAAGACGTAAATCTGAACATTAGTTTTCGAAAATAGTACACTGGAACTAATGAAGCCGATAGCCGGAAAATTGGGGGGGGAAAATGGAAAAAAACCTATTTCGTAGTATTTTTCTGAAATCATTATTGTAAGTACAAACTCGCGACGAGAAAACTCATTGGTGCCAAAGAAGACGTCAATCTGACTATTAGTTCGAAAATATAACACTTGGAAAACTAATAAGCCGATAGCCGGAAATTGGGGGGGGAAAATGGAAAAAAACCTGAATTTCGTGAGTATTTTTCTGAAGTCAGTTATGTAAGTACAACTCGCGACGAGAAATCATGGTGCAAAGAAGACCGTCAATCTGACTATTAGTTTCAAATATAACTTGGAAACTAAGGAAGCCGATAGCCGGAAATTAAGGGGGGGAATGGAAAACACCCTAATTTCGTGAGTCATTTTTATGAAAATCACGATTGTGAGTACAACTCGACGAGAAAATTCATTGGTGCAAAGAAAGACGTCCAATCTGAGTTAGTTTCGAGATATACACTTGGAAACTAATGAAGCCGATAGCCGGAAACTGGGGGGGGAAATGAAAAAACCTAATTTCGTAGATTTTTTTTAAGATCACGTATGTAAGTACAACTCGCGACGAGAAACTCTTGGTTCAAAGAAGACGTCAACTGATATTAGTTTCGAAAATATACACTTGGAAACTAATGAAGCCGTAGCGGAAATTGGGTGGAAAATGGAAAAAACTAATTTCGTGTATTTTTGAAATCAATTATGTAAGTACAACTCGCACGAGAAGCTTCATTGGTCAAAAAGACGTCAATCTGACTATTAGTTCGAAAATATACACTTGGAAACTAATAAAGCCGTAGCCGGAAATTGGGGGGAAATTGGAAAAAAACCTAATTTCGTAGTTTTTTCTGAAATCACTTATGTAAGTACAACTCGCGACGAGAAAACTCATTGGTGCAAAGAAGACGTCAATCTGACAATTAGTTTCGAAAATATACACTTGGAAACTAAATAAAGCCGATAGCCTAAATGTAGGGGGGAAAATGGAAAAAACCAATTTCGTTAGTATTTTATGAATCACTATGGTAAGGACAACGCGCGACGAGAAAACTCATGGTTGCAAAGAAGACGCAATCTGAACTATTAGTTTCCGAAAATATCACTGGAACTAATAAGCCGATAGCCGGAAATGAGGGGGCGGGAAATGAAAAAAAACCTAATTTTCGTAATATTGTTCTGAAGATCACTTATGTAAGTACAAATCGCGACGCGAGAAACTCAATTGTGCGAAAGAAGACGTCAATCTGACTATTAGTTTCGAAAAATATACACTTGGAAACTAATAAAGCGGATAGCCGGAAATTGGGGGGGGAATGGGAAAAACCTAAATTTCGTAGTATTTTTCTGAATCACTTATGTAAGTACAACTCGCGACGAGAAAACTCATTGGTGGCAAAGAAGACGTTCAACTGACGATTAGTTTCGAAAATAATACCTTGAACTAATAAACCGATAGCCGGAGATTGGGGGGAGGAAAATGGAGGAAAAAACCTAATTTCGTAGTTATTTTCTGCAATCACTTAGGTATACAACTCCCGACCGAGAAACTCATTGGTGCAAAGAGACGTCAATCTGACTCATAGTTTCGAAAATATACACTTAGGATACTATAAAGCCGATACCGGAAGATTGGGGGGAGAAATAAGAAAAACCTAATTTCGTAGATTTTTCTGAAAATCACTTATGTAGTACACTCCGCGACGAGAAACTCGATTGCTGCAAAGAAGACTCAATCTGGATATTAGTTTCGAAAATATTCACTTGGAAGCTAATTGAAGCCGAAGCTGGAAATTGGGGGGGGGGGGAAATGGAAAAAACCTAATTTCGTAGATTTTATGAATCTGTATGTAGTACCCAACTCGCGACGAGAAACTCAATTAGTGCCAAAGAAGACGTCAATCTGACTATTAGTTTCGAAATATACCACTTTCGGAAAACTAG
>BOPP01000403.1:2025-14133 GCA_017312745.1 Gryllus bimaculatus
CAGAGGTGGGCATTGATGCATGATTCGGAGACGATATTTAGTTTTGTTGCTTTTAGTGTAAGTCAGTGTAATAGTAGTCGGAAGAAAGCAACCGCGAATCAGTTAGTGTATGTAACCAGTGAATAAGCAATCAGTCCATCAGTGTGTCTAATTGGAAACTGTGCTATAAAGTGTACATTGCGATGATGTAGTGGGTGAACAGCAGTCAGCAGTCTGAAGTCTGCAGTAGTAGCTGTGCTGTGAAGTGTGTATCGCGGTAAATAGTGGTGCTGTAGGGGAACATTAGTCAGCAGTTTGAAGTCTGCAGTGGAAGGTGAGCTGTAAAGTGTGCATTGTGGTAAAAAGAAGTTCAGTGGGCCCTGGTCTGCGCAGTGAAATGTTGTCTGCGCTGTGAATTGTGGTCTGTGCAGTGAAGTGTGGTCTGCACAGGGAATTGTAGTCTGCGCAGTGGACCGTAGGCAGTGCATAGAAAAATAGATCTGTGCGATAGTGTAGATTGCAGAGAACAGTGTAAATAAATAATCAAGAAAAGGGAGCCGTGTGTAAGGAAAATAAGTGTAATATATCTGTAAATAGACGAAGTAGATTTTAGTGTAGCATTAAGAAGCAAAATAAACGTTTTTTTAAATATTACCTGTGTTGGTTTTAATTCACCACAGGAAAACGTTACAATATGTTAATGTCAAGTCCACACTTTTCATATTTTTCAATTACTTTTCGAGACATTTAGTGGATATCATGCTCATCACTGGCTAAGACCACATGTTTACCTGCATACATCAAGGTATATATGAAATCTGAACCAATTTGTATTCCTATACCCTTACACTTTTTCCAGGTGTGAAAAACGCGTTAAATATATACTTTAAATCGAGTAGATGATATACAACCTTGCCTTTGGCCTTTCTTTATTTTAAAAGCTGAAGAACTCCTTGAACCAATTTTAATGCAACTTCAACAATTCGCATATAGACGCCGTATAGCTTTTATATACACAGTAATTATATTCTCATCTTCCATAGTATCCTACAGTTTAGCTCGGGGTAACGAGTCAAATGCTTTTTTCAGATCTACAAATACCATATAAATATCTCCGCCTACACTGATTCTTTATTATTGATTTGTTTTAGACAGAATAGTTTGTCAAAGCAAGATCTCTCTACGCAAAAGCCACTGTGTTCCTCCATTTCTTCCATCTCTGTTTCTAATTTTTCCCTTAATATCAGTCCATACAGTCTTCCAAGTGTGCCATGATTCATTATGCGGGCGCTAAATCTTCTTCCAAACATGTATTGAAAATCTGTGCTATTTTATATAGATGGCGCTTGAAGGGACAGTTTTAATTATTTCAATTGGGGGATCGCCAGACCCGCAGCTGAGCCTCTCCTCATTGCCATGAGTGTCTTACTGACTTCCTTTGTTGTTATTTATAGAACATCTTCCTCAGTTTCTTGAGTTTCATACGAAATGTTCATATACTCCGTTCTATTCTCAGTTAAAAGATCTTCGTAAAAGCTTCTCCATTTTTCCAGGCCTTTTGGGTCCACTTTCCAATGCTCTTTTTTATTCTCCCGGACTGTATTGACAAATTTACAAGCTTCTCTTGATCTTATACTTCCCATTAATTTATTTACTTATTTCCACCTATTTTTCCAGCGTTCATTTTTATTCTCGACACATTTTTTTTAACATCTACTCTTCATCTTAATCAAAATATCCCGTAGATAGCCACCTTTCGTACGATTTTATCTTTTCTGCACCTTTCCCTTGATGCCAATAGGTAATTCTGCAGATTTCTGTATGACGTGTTTAAGATTTTGATACTTTAATCTGGCATTTCCCACTGGCATGGTACTAATACTTTGAGCTCCGTATATTTGGTATTTATACCTTGAAGTATTCTGAACCTTACATACATTAAAGTCATTCCATCTGGGAATACTATTTTCTTGTCTACGAACTTCATATACATAATGTACGTATTTAAAAAGGACAGAGGATCTTAATAAGAAGTGATCTGAGCCAGAATTTTCTCCCCTACACAGCCTTGTAACTAGAATTTAAGTTTTTGTTTGCTGTTTTATCACCATGTAATCTATAAATGATGATAAATTTCTTCTTGGTAGAAACCATGTTTTTTGTGTATATCTTGATGTTGAAAGAAATCATTTGCTATACGGAGAGAACTGATTACAGATTTCAGTAAGACGTTTTCCGTTATCATTAAGAATATCCTCCCCATGAGAGCCCAGTGTCTTATCACATACTTTTTTACCAATTCGTGCATTTAAGTCGCCCATTATTAGAATTTCTTTCCGGTCTCAAATTTCATTTAATGCCGTTGTCAATTCCTGCAAAAAATCATCTTTAAGTTGCGCATTAGCATCATCACTTGAGGAGTACACACCTACAATTACTACACGTAGAATAATTAATTTCATTTCCACTTTTACTATTCTGGGAGAAATAGCTCTCCAATTTGCAATGTACTTTTGTTGTACTTTTTATACTTGTTATGGACTGCGAAACACCACATTTTGCATTCCATTTTTGTTTCAGGAAGGACTGCCACAACCAGATGTAATCTTCTTAACTTTTTGAAGACTTGAAGACATTTTGTGTTAAAAGTCTTGTACATTCCATTTTCCAAATTGCATTGTCTTCTTTTGATTGTTTCGTCGTAGTTTGTATTTCAATTCCGACTTTGTTTTATTATTAGCTTTTTAGCATTGTTATGTTTTTTCTGGGAGACGAGGAGCTGGCCCGACTCTCAACCCCCGCCCTGGAGGACCGGATGTGTAATTGAGGTGTCCCTCCCCTAGGGAGACTGGTTTCACTACACCTCCAGAGGGCCCCCTCCCACTTGGTTTTCCTTCCCTTAGCCCAAATGCTCCTGTTTTAAGGCGCCGGAGACCCGCCCTTCCCGTCTCTCAGTGGCTACTCTCAAACGTATACCTCAGAGAGTAGTCCGGGGCCACCACGAGGAGAGACAACGGACTTCCTGACTGTACCCCGATCTTGACTGCTCATCTCAATCACTCTTCTGTCGAGGTAATTCAATACAGGGGTCGCCTGTGGTATTTAACGGTTTAAGCCCATGTCTTCCAAATTCACTTGAAAATAAATCATGTCTTTAAATACTTAACTGCCGTCCTTCAGAGGGCATGGAAACTTCAGAACAATACCTTCTGTTGAAAGAAAAGCATTTTAGTTGGTCCAGCAGAAATGACTCATGGCATCAACTGAAGTCACTACAGTTTCTCTGACCGGGAGGTCCTAGGTTGGAATCCTTGCTATGGCAAGATTTTTGCCACTACCTAGACATCTAGGTCGAATTCAGACGCTGCCTGGAGAATTATAGTAACCAGCTGCTCAGGTCGGTAGTTTTCCACGGTTTCTCTCATCAGTACCAAGCGAATGCTGGAGGTGGAGATCTACAAGCCGCGCAATTCACTCGCTGAAGCCTTTCAGCCTCGAGCATCCTGTGCTCGCTCGCGGTGGACTCGTTCACGGTTAGCGGCCACGACGAACTTCGCTTTGAGAATGCGACATCGAGAACACAACATCCATGTTCAAAATTAAAACATTGTAGCGTCGTGCCACGCTCAAAACAAACAACCACGTGGAAATCGGCGAAATATCGCCGGATGTTAAAGAAAGGGCGGAGTGATGACGCACTGGGACTTTCCGTTGACGTAGCGGGCCCAGAGCGGCTTTGGGGATGAAGCAATGGGGGCGGCGGGGAGAGCCAAAGGGCCTATATAAGGCCAGGAGAACAATGCCCCAGTCTTCTTGTGCTAGAGGCGTCGGCGACAGGTGGAGCGCTTGTCTGTGCGTGTAGGTGCAATAGGGCGAGGGGCCGGCAGTTCATTGTCGTGACTTGCGAGACCCGTAGATGGTCTCAAAGTAGAGCGGCTTCATGCAGGGAACATGGGTGGTATGTTGAAGTGTGGTAGCCGTTCTTAAATTATCTCTCCTTGTAGTGGGTCTATTTATTTAGTTTGTGAGCAGTGTACTTGTTAAATTGAGACTACGGTCTAGATTGTTAATAAATCTTCTGTTTTACAAATCACTCTCGTCTGTGTTGGATTACACCCGTATGACGCCACAACATCCATGTATTTATTAACTTGTAATTTGTTTGATTAACATATTATTTTTTAATAACAATATTTTAAATTATTATTTAGAAGCCTCTAACATTTACGTTCGGTTATTGACCTTTTTAACTTATCTTGGGGCAATTTTTATAAAATTTCAATGAGGGTTTATCGCACAAAACGAACTAAGAAGAATTAGCGAAACTGATAACGAAAGAATGGGCATTCAGAGTCATCGCAAGGGATCAGGTATTTCTCAGTTGGCCGTAAAAGAATACGGAAAGAAGAGGGAGGCCTTAAACCTACTGCACATACATTGAGCGCCTCTCCTCGAGTTAAATACGTGATACGGGAAGGATGTACCAGGGCATTTCGGGCATCTCTCCAGAAAAAATAAGTCTGCTCAACGAAGATAGTACAAGTAAAAAATAACGTTCACATCTTGGAAAAGATAGCGGTATCAACATTTATCATTTCAACTTTTCATTCAAACGCAATAGAATAACAACGTGAGAACATCGATGTTCAAAATATTTCCTTTCCATATTTTTATGGTTACTCTAGTCAATAAAATATTCTTATGTTCAATATATAATTTATAATTACTACCGTTTAACTAAATAATTACACCCTTAATGGGCGAAGACGGTACGCATAAGTATATGTGCATTGTGTACTACACACTTTCACGTATCTGGGTCACGGCATTTTTAATTTTAGTGGCCCTGGATTCTATTCTCTGGCTTCGGGTCGCGTTTGTCACATGCGAGCTTTTAAGTGAGTAGTTGCGGACGACAGAGATAACAAAGTGGAACAATATTTACAAGAAACATAACCCGCCTGCTCACCGTCGTGAGTAATCACCAATAGGAATTTATCCCATTCTTTACTTTTCAACTTCACTTTTTCACTTAATTTATATTCTTGGTTTTGTACTTTCAATATCAAGGCGTTTTCTTCGCGTTCCACACTCGTCATCTTGACTGCACTGGCGGAGTCGATCCCCTCATACCCAGCATCGGATGCCCGGCTTTCAAGGTCAAGCAAATTTCGCTCTGTGTCGTGACAAGTGAAGTCCTGTCCTACCGGTCTGACATCTAGAGGATTTTCTGTGAACTGACGCGGTACTAGAGCAAACTCGTATCGAGCAGGACTCAACCCTAACAAAAGCACCACGGACCGCGCACGATCATTCCTTCATCTTCCTTGTCTTATCCTTACCCCTTACTTACACACCACTATACTCTCTACACTACTATACAAGCCGAAAGACCGATCTGGAGCTTACAGCTTGCCCTGGCTGAGGCGGTGACCCGCTGGTGGGAGATGCCTGGTTGGGGAAAACTCCCCTAGCCGACGGAAGGTCGCCGCCGGTTCCAGCTATCCAGAGTGGGAAGATCACAGCCATCTCTCGAGAGAGAAACATAAACTACATTAACGGGACTGATTACCTTAGCAGTTGAAGCGCCCGAAATCACAAAACAATCAATCAACTTTCGTTGGTTACAAAAAACCTGTTAGGGAGGAGCAGCGCGTAGCAGCAAGGAGGAAGACCACGATAAGATTGTCGAAACGTTGGCAGCAGGGCCTTCGACGTTGCGTAAACCCCACAGTTAAAATCATTTGCTTGTTACAAGGCATGTTGCGGTTTTAGAGTGTAACTTTAACACCTTCAAAAGTTACAGCTTGGCAATAGCCACGAATTTGCATCCCGTGTCGTTCTTGAAATCGAGAAATTTTACAATAATAAAGTCACCAACTCTAATACTCGTATCAGATGAAATGTCATATTCAGTTTCTTCATTTCAAGAAGAATCAGATTTCTCTCTTGGCCCCATTCCACTCTCATCTGATGATGGTGGTGGGGTGGTGGACCCAGTTTTGGCGTGCTTTTTTCTTCTCTTTCTTCTGTTTCGATTCCCTGCCACACGCTTCTTCTTTCAAACGGGCTTTGATTCGTGAACTTGCCAGAATCAGAGATCTTTCTTTCTTCCGACACCTACCATCTCTTTTTCTCGGTCCACATTTTGGAAATGTCTTTAGAGTTATAAGGGAGACAAAACATGCAGATGCTCTGTTTCTTCTACAACTCTAGTATTGAAACAGATTCAATGTTGTCTTGGAATAATGATCTGTATTGATGCTGAACGAACACTGACACCTTCTTTGGTAGCACCAACTCTTAATTTCAAAGTGTCTATATAATAAAACCTGTGATTCGTTGTACGTTTCCAAAAACGTGGCATCTAAAATTAAAACATGGAAATAAGTGGTGATGAATTACAATTAATAAAATAATGAAATGTGAATAAACCATGTAACATTCCAAGTTTAATAAGTGCATATCTGCAAATAATACTTTCGAAAACAAATTATGGGGTTCACTGGGCCCGTCCATATAACCAGACGATCCAATAACCCCACAGCATATATTTTCTTTATATTGTATCTTTTTCTTATTCAAGTAGAATAAATAATATTCTTATATGAAACGTATTCGTATTCAAGTTGAAAAACAATTTTGTCCCTTTTCAGAGCCTCCCCGTCTTTCTAGCCTCGCTGTGACCGCGTCGCCAGCACTAGTGCGACTCCCCGGTTTTACGACTCTTCTGGCGTAAGGATGGCGCGTACCCTCTGAAACTGCGCCCCTTGGGCTCGCCCTCGTCCGCTTCCTGCCCATTGTCGTGCATTCCACACGTGTCCAAGTGTCCACGCTGCGGGGAGTTGTGTAGTGAACGCACAATGGAATAGTACTCGCGCAACTCCTCTTGAACAATGTATTGACGAAATGCGGGTGGAGTGGAGGTATTAGTTACCAAATCGAGCACTAGATTTTATGAAGAAATGCCAAGCTCTGAAGGATCAGGATCTTCGCAACTTGCTCAATAATTAGCGTTCCAACTTTCTCAGGGCTTCGAGGTATCTCCTTTGATGAATCACAGGCAGAAGTTTTCGTCTCCAAGAGACAATAGAGTCTATTTCGCGCGAGTGAAGATGTGTTTGGAATGTCGTCATCAGTGCTCGCTGTAAACTTTTGCCTACATCTGTTTATTTTACCAGAGAGGGGGAGGCAAGGTCATCGTTGAAGAAAAGTTGCGCGAGTAATAGAAAAAAGTCTCTGAACTTTCAGAAAGAAACGCTTTACTTATGAATGCGGCTTAGATTATCCACCTTGTCATCCTGCGAATGCCGTCCAGTGAAAGAGGCAGGAAACACTTCCCACCAACATGCAAAAGCATGAACCACTTCACCTAACCCGTTCATGAAACCTAACCCTCCTTTCTTATTAAAATTGCACAGGTCCCATTATCATCGATCTCTTTGTATTTTCGATGGTTGCGATATTTTTCTGCGTCTCTCCACCAGTACAGTATTAAAGATAGATTTTTGGATTGAAATATGTTCTTTACACTAACTTTTCAAATAATGCCAATTCGATTTTTTGAAAATTGCATTTGCAAATATTCAACTGTTTTCAAAGCATCGTGAAGGATAACTTTACCAGGGAGGATGGAAATGTTGAGCTAACATGAATGCTTTGTTTAATGACGTGATTCCTAATCTCCGCCAGGGAAAAAATTGGTTGTAGGTAACACTTTTGCAGGTACAGCTATTGTAATATTGTATAACCGTTACAAACAATGCGAGGAAAAATGTGCTATTGCAGCACCACTAGTTTAAATATGAAATACCTCATCACTTTATTACACTAGTACTTAGTAGACAGTAATAGAAATAGTATAATATAAAGCACACTGAAGTTACAAATATTACAAAGGCTAATCTAGATAAGTACACTTGAGACTGAATATAAAACAGAAACAAAAGTGAATGTGTGTAGCTCACATAAAACTTGAAAAGAATAATAAAGAAACAGGGCAAGAAAGAAAAATTGGAATTGAGTGAAAAATGAAATCCGACGTCCAAAGAGAATCAGCGATCAGAAAGATGGGAGAGATTGCTGGCGCGGTGCCCGCTCCGGTGCCTTTCAATAATAAATTTCATAACATTGCATTTGCAGATGAAATGGTATTTACATGGTGATGACTGCAGTTGCTAGCACTTTATCAAACAAGAGAAATACTTACTTCTAGGCTGTCCGGGTGACGCCGGGTACTGAATCAGTACCCTGAAGAAGCCTGCGACATGACAGGCGAAACGTCGGCCTATCTACCAACGACGCGGCGTCACCCGGACAGCCTAGAAGTAATGGACTCGAGCTGCGGAAGCCTACGTGTACAAGAGAAATACTTGCCAACAGCAATTGTAACTGTGGAGCAGAAAGTAAATGAAATTTGTAGATGATGCGTGATTGCGGAATAAACGAGGGTACTTAAAGTTGGATTGATGAACATTTTAGGCACCGATAAAAAAGCAAATAAAAATTTCAATTCACAAAATAGAACGATTGGCAAGATGAAGTCTGAAGTTTGTCGACGAAAAATTATGTTTCTGATAGTGATAGTGGCTGCGTCTGCGTATGCAGTACCGGGCACATTAGAATCCACTAAATTTCATATTAGGTGTTTTCCCCCAACCTAAAAAAATGTCTAGAAGTCAAAATCACGACAAAATGGGAAAATTATTTGTTATAAAGATACGTGCTTCATAAGTCAAAAAATAACATTTTGTAAGACCCATTATTCAAAATAATTATAAATATGAACAGTGGAAGCCCATTGAAATAAAAGATACCCCTCATGTTGATAATTTTATTTTTGTATTGATTTACCGAGCGTCTGGGTACGAATCAAATGAAACGCACGCCTGTTCCTTTAGTAACGGCATCGTCTCCGATGGGCAGCGGGCGTTGCCCCAGGGGCCTGTGGGCGATGGGCCTGCGCGCCCATCCCTCAGGGAGACCGTAGCAGCCGCGGCTCCGGCCCCACGCCCGCTCCGCCGCCGCCGCTGCCTCGGGGAATTTTTATGGAGGCTGTAAAAGTCGATTTATCGACAGTCGCCCGGGCTCTTCACAAAAGAGCGGCGGCGCGGCGCAAGGAATGGTGTGGGCGGGGCGGGGCGGGGCGAGGAAGGGAAGGAAAGGATGGCGCCCGACGGGGGAAGGAAACGAGCGAGAGGGCGACCGGACGAGCAGCCGGGGGGGGGGCGGGGGGGAGGGGCAGGCTGCGAAGAGGCGACTCGAGACGCGACCGCCAGGGCGCGACGCCACTGCCGCGATTCTTCCCTGCCGCAAAACTCCTCTCGAGGCGAGCGGATCACTTTCCTTCTTCCTTCCACACTGATTGTACCTCTTGAACTGCGTTATCTTATTCAGATAAATCTATTCTTATTATACTATCGGATCAGCGACTGATTAAGAGTAGAATTTTCCATCTTTTATCAATTTCAAATATTTTTATTCCTTTATTCTACTTCGTTTACCTGTCTCGTTGTAATTGGAGAATGAATTTATTAAACATTCTCCCCGATTTCGAATATACTGTTACATTGGATTTTCTATTTCATTGCAATTCTCAAGAAATTATCAAAGAATTTTCAATATATTCAAATACAAGGATATGTAAAGAATACGCAATAAAAAATTAAATAATTCTATTTCACTTCATCACATAATGTAAAGAATAGATGTTATGAAATGCTGCAGCAAAAACGGCGATTTGTAGGGGAAAATTTCGTATTGTATATCCCTAATCCAGAAAAGTGGATAATTCTCTTTCTATGAGAAGTAATATGTGTATTATATTACTTCCTCTAATTCTAGTTTGTGTTGTTTGATACTGAAAAAATTGTTTACGGCAAAACGATTACGGTTCTGTCCGCCCGCCAGTTTGTCTGTTCGACCGTGACCAACAGTAGCGTGAAAATTGTACGCAACATTTTCACAAAAACTGATATTTTCAAATTGATATCTGCTTTACTTTTCTAAAATATTCTTGAAACACAATTTTTTATTTCTTCAATTAAGAGACGGAGAAATTAGAAAATGTGAAAAAATTTTGTTTTGTCGCCGATATGTAGCTTCTGAGACAGATCGGGGGGAGGGAGGCAGTACCAAAAAACTAGCTTAGACTAAAGAGGTTAGAAAAGTTACTCGAGCGAAAAAGTCTGTCATTCTGTAGCACCTCTAGATGTTACAATATTGTGCATGTTTCTTCTAAATAATTGTATTTACGAGTAAATCAAAAAGAGAAAGTGCTGAATAGTGAAAAGTTCTGAATTCATATTAAATAGTATGATAAAAACTAATACTAAATTAAAATGTGCAACAGAGAAAGTTCGGGTATTATTGAATTGTCGGGAAATATAGAATACCGAGGTATTTCCTCTGTTATCAGAGTCGTAGCCAAGTGAAGCAGACCACTTCAGACTGCTCAAATGATGCTCCGCAGCGGCAGCCGCTGGTTACGTGCACCGAGCCTGCTACTGAACATTCGTTTTTCGGTTTCCAAAATCGTACGCGGGTTGGTTTTGCAAAGCCAACTGTCACTTTGTTTCCTGTGTAATACTTAGAGACTAAGCGCAATGTATCCCACGAGAGTTGTCTTTTATTACTTGGTGTTCATTTTGTAGCATGGAGTTCCTCACGATTAGTTAGACGCTCTTCATTTCAAAATGGCATGTCGAGTTCTATGGAATGCTAGGACTTTCCATTAGAGTGTATCATTTGAGTTGGAGTTCTTACCATCTTCTGCAGCAGACAGCAATGATGAAGAATGTATCTTTTGTAATAGGAATTTTTCTGAAGATAGACGGCGTGATGAAATGTTTGTCCTGTTCCCTGTGGACCCATTTCGACAGTGCTAGAGTAGAGCAAAAAGATAACATATGTGATGTTTACAAGTAAACTCATAAAAACCTACGTATTTTTATTTTATAACGTCAGATTATCATTACATAGTTGTTTATATACCTTATTTAACTTTTGTAATTTTGAAACCCCTGCTACGTATTACCCGAATTTCTCATATTACCCACCAAATTAGACATTAAACCAACATAAACGTATTACTATAAATAAGTTTGTTTTTAATTGTTATAAATAAGTATTTAAATTGAAATGGTTGAAGTTTGAGTCAGTTTCATATTCCATGCTCCAAACAGTTACATCACAAAGTAATGCTAACAAATAAAAACGGTATTTCATATTACCAGAACTTCCTCTATTTACACGTGATTAAATCGTCAAAATAGTGTTTGAAGTACCTTTAAGTAGTATTCACACAGAATTCAGATTTCTATTATGAGACAAGAAAGACTTTTCTTTCGAGATTGCGGACGTAAATACTACTTCACATTTGAAAAATTATTTAAGACGTGTATGCAAGTTTTATCTATCTTTATCATGGCGCCATCATTCCCAAGTTACTTCTCAGGCACTTCCTGGTTGCTCTTGTTTTTTTCCGTAACAATTCGATATTTTCCTTGAAATTTTTATTGTTCAACATTTTCTCCATCCTTTCATTCTGAAAATGCTCATACGCATTCTCATTTCCCATAGTTTTTTTTCAATGTCGCTATTTATATCCTATGTTGAGTTTCTTCAACCGATGTACTCAAATCCAAACAAACGTAACTAAAATCCAAATGTCCAATATGGGCTACTTTTGAATTAAAAATAAATATGTTTGTAATCGCTTTTATGCACGCTTTTTGCTTCTGAGACTACACATAATCTCTAAGTTGTGATGTTGCATTCACAATCTTTTGTTCGTTTTTCCTTACTACTAAATAAAAATAGTTTTGTCGAAATTATGTCACCAAAACTCATTTTCTCGAAAACTATTGACAAGCTGATGGATTTAAATTTGACAAACTGAGAAGTGATTCGATAAATCTTTGGTTAAAAAACGTTTTTAACTAACGTAGTTTAACGAAGAAATGTATTTTAGGTCTCACTTAATTCTGGTACCATTTGGTTATGGATTTTAGGTGTTCAAAAGTAGAATTTGCAATAATTTCTCTTGCGTCCGAGCCTCGCACTAAGAGAGCATCAGCAGCCTAAGAATGCCGTGACGCTCCAAAAGGGAGAAGCGGGGAAGGGAGAGTA
>BOPP01000403.1:21057-50978 GCA_017312745.1 Gryllus bimaculatus
CGCTATCGAAGCGCCTTCGCTTCCCCCGAGACGACGACGAGGACGGCGAGGACGGAGGCGGTGGCACGTCACGCGGCCACCGCATCGCCCGCCCCCTCGCTCACCTGCTCACCGCCTCTCAACCAAGCTTAATCCCCTCCTGTGTTTCTCCATCTCTCCGGTTGTTATACTGCCTGTCTGTCCTCTAGCTTTAGTTTCTCACTATCCCAAATCGATCATTTTCCTCACCTTTACCCACCTTTTCGCTTGACCCCTTCGCCTGTCTCGACCGACTACCCCACAACATTCATACTCGTATCATGTAAGCGTTCACCTCACCCGTCTGAAACACTTGTGTTCTCCAATCGGATTTCGCTCGCCTTCTCTCGTCTCGACTGCATAGCTCATGAAGCGCGAGACGTCTGCAACGTTTGCCGATGCCTCCAACTAACGTCTAGGAAGATGCAAAACAGAATTATTATTTTTATTAACTCTTATTGGCTATTCCACTTAATAATTAGCAAATTCGATTGTTTAAAATAATTATTACTTCAAAAACATCATACTAGCTATTACCCAATGAAGGATTGAACAGAGTGATTTATGACTTGGAATCATATTAATGAACTGAAACACATTATTTCGGTTTAGTCATGATGACCGTTGCTTCGATCTTTTAAAACTCCTAAAAAATGATTAATCATACATATTGGTATAAAAATGTAGATTCTTGATAGGAATATTCTGTTGTTGTATTAGATTTACGACAATCTGGAAGCTGAGGCCATCACTCTCCGCTATTAACATTAAATAACTTGTATCTTTGTAATATTTAATCCCGGGCGCATTTTTGTGCTGAAATATTTTAGTCAATTTAATCCGCATCTTTCTAATAATTATAATTGTTACTTCATTAAATAATAAAACTGAAAACCATCTCACACATAGTTCCTTAACAAATTTAGACATTCAAATCCCGTACCAATTAGGTAATAATTTCCGTACTTACTACTGCATCATATTTATTATTATAAAATACAACCTCATTCAAGTACTGAAATCCACTATATCTGTAAACTCACAAAACATATGAACATTTTTTTGCAGATTACTGCTTGATTTACATAACTTATTTCACATCTGTCATCGAAAAAAGGATTTAAAAGAATAGGAGCCATTCTTCTCGATTTAGGGACGAACAAAGGAAAATACAGTGAGTCAATAAAGTTCGCTGTAGAACAAAAATGCGTGATTGTTAGGTAGTTCAGTGTCCTGGTAACAATAGTGAAAACCATTTTTCACTAACGCCTAAGCTTTGCGTCTTCTGGAAACGCATTTTTATCTACGCTCAGATGCGTTAATTTCGTGACTCTTATCACATTCTGTTATTTCAGAAATATAATTTCCTAGTGTTTGAAGTAGAGACGGAAGGAGATAGGAACTTGGGGTAGGTAACAGAAAGTGGCACTTACTCAGTCAATTGATACTGAGATCACACAGTATCTATTCTTTAAGTGTGTAAATCCGCTAACGTGAATAATATTGTTTGTGCATGTTCTTGTGTTTTTGATGCCCAACAAACTCTATGAAGTCTCTTAATTCATCATTTTTTCTGTTATGAGTGTGGCGAGTAACGACTAAGTCTTAAAGATATCTCATTTCTCTGATCCTGAAAAAGGAAACGAGTTGTATTTTGAATCAAAGGTAAATGAGGGCGCTGTTCACCACAGAACTGTTGCTCATGATGCTCCTTTAAGAGTCTGGTTGCATACAACCTACCTATCTATGCCATTTGCCGTACCACAGTTGTATAGGGAACCTAAAGACCACATTAGAAATTGCTACTTTTGTTTTGACGAAAGTAACAGGAATATCAAGTAAATCAAAACACAGTTTCGTAACCAAATTTGGAATCTGCAATGTGCCCAGCTCCAGTTTCTGGTTCTTTCCCAGTGAATTGACAATGAAAGATGAAACAGACAATGCTAGCGACAAACTAACCGATCACAAAGATCATACAGTTCTTGATTACACACTATTTACAGTAGGCTACAACCGCAGCCATTGTCGCAGGCAGAATTGAACGATCTTGTAAGAGACCTAAATCTTTCAAAGAGGCAAGCAGAATTATTTGGATCTCGTCTTTAAGAAAAGAACCTGTTACGACCAAACACCAGTATTACATTTCGAAAAAGACAGCTTCATCTTTCCTTTTTTTAAATACAGATAGTTTGGTATAACTATAACATAAATGAGCTGCTTACAAAATTTGGAATGATTCACAGTCGGGAAGAATGACGCCTATTTATAGATTCCTCAACTCCATTTTCTTACATAAATGAAACGTGAAGTCTCCAATTCCAGTGGCCCTTTCCGTTCAGCAAAAGGAAACTTACGAGAGCATGAGGCTACATCTGAAGTATAGTGGCTATTTGAATGACAAATGGAATATTTGTGATGATCTCGAAGTCCCGAAACTTCTGAGAAAATAGACTGGTTCCACAACATTTCGCTGTTTCTTGTGACTCTGTGATAGTACGGCATGGACAGAAAAGAATGAAATTTCAGAGAAAATGTTCAATACTAGTGACAATGTGTCGCATTAATCCCTTGTTGACAAAGGCAGTGTTCTGTTACCACCATCCTATCTGAAAATGGGCCTTATGACAACTTTTTTAAATCAATGGACGAAGGTGCTGAGGGTTTTCAATATATACTATCTAAATTTTCTGCGATCATTACTACAAAACTTCAAGAAGGAATTTTCATTAGACCTCATATCCATGACTTGACGAAAACTATTATTACCTTCCGACAGTTGCTGACAGATACTGAGAAGGCAGCATGGCTTTCATTGAAAGATGTATGCGACAATGTCTTGGTAAACGAATGTCTGAGAACTACAGAGAACTGACGGAACAAATGCTGGACTGTTACAAACTGTGGGGTGCAACATATCTCTGATTTTACATTTCCTACATTCCCATTTAGATTTCTTCCCAACTACTCTTGGAGGTGTGAGGGATAAACATGAGTGATTTCACCAAGATATCGCTGCCATGGAAAGTCGATATAAGGGAAGATGGTCACCAAATATTTTGGCAGATTACTGCTGGACACTCCTACAAGACGTATCATCAACTCACAAACCGAAGGTTTCTAGGAAACGTTTCTAACTTTTAATTAAGTTTCTAACTTGTTTCAAGCTTTATTCAGATTTCTGGTACTGTTTTCATTTTATATTTTGTAATACTAACAATTATATGTACAAGCATATTTATGCAAGTAATTTAATACAAGCAATTTTTGTAATACATATATTTTTATTACATGATCTGTTGATTAATACACTACAGATTCCTCCTGTATTGTTATTGAGTGGTTCCCAAATTTCTCGAAAATGGTATATGTAGCGTAACCATCCCAGAAAAAATGGTACGTGATGGAACATTTCTGATTTCGGTTTCACGATCAGCGTATGTGATTTAGTAATTAACACGTACTTTCATCTCACGGCAAGACACAAAGTACAAATTTGTTGTCCATAGTGAAATGGATGAAAAGTGTCAGGAAAATGATGTGTTGGGGGTTGCATCCCGATAGGCAGGCGAGGGTTTAAAACGTGCGGTCGCGTTTGAATTTATCAAAATGTTAAATTCCATTACTCACGAAAAGTGAAATTATGGAGTAAAATATATATACAAACATCAACACATTTTTCTGATATTGCCAAACTGTGTATCAATGGGAGAAAAAATATACACTGAAACCCAAAAATTGAGTAGTTTTGCATAAAAGGGAGATACCACATAAAAGGGTGTGAAAAATTGCATTTGTACTGTTCTCTCAGAAAGTGGTTAAAACAAATTAAATTCTTCTGATTGAAATTAAAGTAGATAAAGCATTTATTCATGAAAGATTGAGAAGGGCTATAGTGATATCAGGAATAAATAATTACAATACATTTCAACCTGCTTTAACGATAAAGCTGAAAGTAAACTGACAAAGAAAAGTGAAACTAAATTGATTAAAATTTCCAGAATAAAAAAACTCATTAAATATTCAAGAAATTAAATGAATATTATTTTCAAAGCATATATCGTTACATTTAAGTCTAAGACATGCGGAATTAATACCAAAAAACTTTCATACTATATGTAATCTAAAATTAGTTTGAAAGCATTTAAGAAACATAATTTAAACATATTTTCTGATTCTTATTTGTATTATTATTTATTCTTTTAAATACTTGATTTAAATTATATAAAGATTGTTTCAAATTCATAAATTGGAAATGTCACGACCAAAATATCTTTCACGACTGTAAAATTTCCTTTGTTTTTTTACTTTCTCGCATACATACGTATTTGCTGAGTTATATACGTATAACAGAGAAAGAGATGTAATGCTGTGGAAAATCGATTTCGTGATTTCAAACAAAATGGTGCACCTTTTGGGGACCCCTGATACAGATTTTTTTCTAAACGTCTGTCTGTCGTCTGTGTGCCTCTATGTCTGTCTCTCTGTGAGTCGGTGAACAACACTTAAACTCTTCATAGATTTTTTTCGAAATTGAATATTCCCCGGTGAATCTGGCTCGACTCAAAGCTCTGCGAGTTTGAAAAACACGGAGGTACTTCACATAGAGGTAAATTTGTGCTCAAGAATTAATTCTTTCTTTAACATCATGCACATTGTTTTGTGAATTTTAATAGTTGTCGTGGAATAATGATTGAAACATGAGGAATTTAAAAAATAATAAACAAAATATCCCAAAAACGGTTCCAATTTATTTCTTTAACATTTTGAGAGGAATAGTGTTTAATGTACTAGCAGGTATATGAAATGTATGCATGTCTGTATGAAGACAACAGGACAATTTTGTAAGCCATCCCGTTTTCTTGTTATCAGTCTTAAAAATTGTTCTTTAAAATAATAAATGTTAAAATTTCAGAAAAAAACAAATGTTTGTTGGAAATAAGATCAATATATTACTTATATTCTTAATGGCACGTTACAAAAATACTAGTTCTTGTTGCGTATTTTTCCTTCAAGAAAATGCGATTTTAATTACTTTTTTATACCAGGTTCTGTTTTTTATTTTAATTTTTTCCTCGAATAGAGCAAAGGACACTTATAAACGATGCAGGTATCATTTCTATTTGAATGTAATGCACTTCATAAAAATGAATTCTCGAAAACAGCTCCAAATGTTTCCTTTGAATGGAGCTTATGAAGATTAAAAATGGTGCAGGACTCATATTCATTCAACTCTCTGAATTATTGAAAATGACAAAAGGTCTAAATAATGTGAGAGAGTGGGTAATGTTGTAGCATCACTAGTTACTTTTCTGGTAAATGTGGAAAATATTTTACAGACCGAAAAATTATAAAGAATATTCAAGCTATCATCAGCCTGACGTAAGTGAAGAATTGATTTGGTTTACTGATGAAGAACGTTCGCCGAATGTCTCCGACTATTCATAGAAAGCTTCAATTCGTCATTGTCTTTGGACAGCGATGAAGATGGGTCGTAGTGAACCAGGTTTTCTCTTTAAGAAATATTTTTCCTCAGAACGAGTAAGGCTAGAGTTAAAAATTACTCACAGTTAAAGTAAATACTATTCTATAATTGAAAGTGGTTTTACAAACAGAGGCGGCAGAATTATTTTCAATAACTTTAAAAGTACTTTCTCTAACATCGAAGTAAAATAACAGTTCGTTCTTGAATAAAAAGAGAGAGAGATAGCCTCCAAAAATTTTCACGTTTCACATTTTGACTTATTTTTCTGAAAATTTGAAAGTGATGAGAGACCTGTTTATTTCAATGTGTAAAGGTATCAATGTACTATATTTTTATCTCACAATATTTCTATGGATAAAACATCTCCCTTTATGTCACATCGTGTTGATGTTTCCGTCGCAGTTAAGACTTTCACCCCGTTTTAACTGTGTGCTCATAGCTCTCGCCCATTGTCGTCGCGTTGGTGCCCGCATAGTAATACTTGTCTAATAAGTTTCAATTAAGTGGTGTATAATTCCTTCAAACATTTTTTATGAAGATCCTCAGTCTGATGGTATACTTCGACTCTAGGCGAGATGAACTATTATCATACATACACGGATGGGTGGATGGATGGATGGATGGATGATGATGATGATGATGATGATGATGATGATGAGATTAAAATTACGTGAGTGATATTGAATTGTTGGAATGAGAGATAGAAAAAACGGGAGAACCACGAGAAAAATAGCTGCAAACCTACCTTCTTTACCACAAATTTCACACGGATTTGTCCCACTTTGAACCCCGAAGCCTGGCGATGAGAAGTCTGATATCCAAACCACGAGTCGCCCATTATTGATGGCTCAATGGTAATACTGAGACATGAATAATAACGGGAACATAACCGATAAGATACTTTCGTGGTTCAATCCCGATTTTACTACCCCAAATTCTTCACAGAGAATCCGAAGTGTGAACGACTAAAAATTGTCCTGAATTTAGGGTAATAAATTTCGTTTTCGAGATGATTTCACAACCACGGGACTCTATCAGAGCAGAAGCTTCCTAGTATTTTCTCCTGACATTAGAAGAATTTAGAAGAGTACTGCGAAAAATCCGTGCTCGAGCGACACGGTAGTTAACTAAATATCCACGCAATTGCGGCAGCGCAGTATGCCAAGTTTTCGATTGCATCAATGTCACGAGCGAAAAGCGCTCGGCAAGAAAATTCGGTATACTTGTGACTCTGCCGGTTGACACACAATTTCAAATGTGAAACGCAAAATTAAAGATGCCGAGAAGTTGAAACGTCTAATCAACGAGAACAAATTATGTGAAAATATGGGAAAGTAAAGTACAGATTATCTTAATCTCGGGGAAATAGGAATAATATTTTGAATTTCTGCTGCAAATTATGATAATGAAACTCAAGTGTAGCTGATAATGGTTATTATAAAAAAAAGGTGATTCAAAAGCACACACTTTCTTACATTATTCCTCATTTTCCATTGATCGAAAATTCAGAGAGCTCAAATAAAATGAAACCAGCACCTTTATTTTAATTATTCTTCTTTTAATCGTGTAAAAAATGAAGAAACAAATTTAGACCGCTTTCTGAGAAAATGTGTTTTTACTTTCTTGCATAAATACGTAGGTATATACGTAGTTAATACACGTAATATAGAGAAAGTTGTGTAATCCTGCGAAAAATCTATTTCGATATTTCAACGGAAATACACGTTTTGGGTGACCCCTGACACAGAAAAAGTGTTGTTGTTCTTTTCAAAACGTCCGTCCGTCTCCCCACCTTTTCGTCTGTGTCTTCGTTCGTCTCGCCGTCTATCTTTCCGTCTGCCTGTCTTCCGTCCATCTGTAAAGAACACTAACCTAAACTGTGCTTAGAATGTTTTACCTCAATGAATAAATAGTTTCTGATCGATCTGGCTCGAGGGTACCTTACATTAAGCCCCACAGACATTTTCAATATTTTCTCAAAACTTTTTTCATTAAATTTCTTGAAATAATGGAGTGAAATACATTTATAAAGATGGTATACGTCCGATTTTCACAGTTTACTCTGAATTTTCGAAAACTGCAAACGTTTGAGCGCACATTGTTTCGGCGTCGTCCATCAACTACAAAATTGAAGGTAGAGATAGTTTCTCCAAATGAAATTTGTTCTCCATACTTAGTTCTTTCACTGAGCTCACGCATATTTCAGGGCGATTTCTCTAACCTGTGAATTATCCAACCGCGAGGGAGCGCAGAGCGGTCGAACGTATGGCCCTCGAAATTGAAACGCTGGAGCGAGTACGAGCGAGCAAACGGACGCCTCCAGCACTCTAGTGGCCAGTGTCGAAAAACGTTAAGGAGTAGACGCAACGGATTCGCTACCACAGAGCAGTGCCACAAGGCGAGCAGTGGCCGCTTCGCCGAGGGCAGCCGTCAGGAGGCGCCGGGTGGGCGGGCGACGGCCGGCGCGAGCCTTTCTCCCGGCCGCGGGTCGATGGCGCGAGGCGCTTCGCGTCGCGGTCCGCCGCCGCTCGCGGTTCCTTGGCGGTCGCCGATAACATCTCCGTCCATTACGACAGCAGCAGCAAGCAGCAAGCGCGGCGGGCGGGCGGGCGGGCGCGGCGCTGTCGCCGGCGTGGGGGGCGTAGGCGGGGGCGGGGGCGGGTCACGCGCGTCCCGTGGCGAGCGCCGCGCCAGCAACGGCGCGCCCCGCCCCCGCCCCGCGCGCGTCGGCTCCTCCGCGCCTCCGCTTCCTCGTCATCGAGAGCGTTGGGCGCCGCGGGCTGGACGCGCTCGGGGAACTAGAAGTCGGACTGCAGGGCGCTGTGCTGCTCCGTAGGGCTTTCTAATCGAAGATGCAATTACCTCTCTGGTGAATGATGAGACTAAGGCAGGCGTCTTCTCTCTAAAATTCCGCGAAATGGAAGCTGCTTAATGATCTTGTCAACATGGCAGTTCAAAATTTGTAGTATTTAGAAAATGAATCCTTCTGTTTTAATTTTAAAATATTTGGTACCCGAATAATCACTTATCCGATAACTTGCAATTTTTTAGTCTAAGAATGTTGTAGTAAAGTTGTTCTCGCCTAATTTCAGGGATTTTGGAGAGATGTTTTTGAACTCTGAATTATCACAGATTGTGAATTACATATCGATGCAAATTCGTCGAATAAAAATTAGACTTTGCATATTCAATTTTTGTAAAGATCTACTGTCCTTTTGTTTCTACAATCCACGTATCTCTTAATATGACTTGTGTTTCTCAAATACTTTCATAATCCCATTCCTTTCTTCCTTTGAAAAAAAACATCGTAAAATTATCGTAAAATATCGGAAAGAGTTATTAAACTTACTTCCCTTTAAATGAGCGCTGTCTGTGTTTGGCGTGTGGACCCTACTACTTCTTAGTCTGCAACTCGTGTAGAGTTTAACAAAATCTTCGAGTTACAATCAGATTAACACAATATGAACTCACACAATTTTCTTTAGTAATTAACCTTCTTCTTTTAGTAGATTTGTAAGAAGAGACACAATTTCCTACGACACCCTTGACAAAAAAAAGTTCAAATGTTCATCGAAATTCGAAATCAACGTTCACAGATTGGGCCCGTTTGGAGAACAAGAGTTGTTCGAATTAATAACAAATTGAACAAGTTCTCTGCAGGTGAAAGATTCTTTTGAAATTATTTAATACAATCAAAAGAGAAAAAAGAACAGATATAAGCAATCGAGTAAAAGCTGAGATTTGTACAAAAATGGTAAATCATTTTCGCAAAATTGGCAGCCCGCAAGGAATGACGGCGGACCTCTGGGCTGGCAGAGTGGGAGGGCTGTGGGCGGGGAGGGCGTGGGAGGGTGCGGGAGGGCGGGCGCCCGCGAAGAGGCCTGCGCGCGCTGGGATGGAAATTTAATGGCGCAGGCAGCGCCAGGTGGCGCACGGGAGAGCTTCATTAGCGCTCGGCGCGGACGGGGCACGAGGCGCTGAGGGATGTCACCGCACGGGAACTGCGCTCAATACTCTTTGATCATTAAGATATTATTATAGTGATGCCATTAACATACTAGTATTATTACTAAAGTCTGGAATTTTATGTTATTATTACTATTATTATTATTATTATTATTATCGTATAGGCTATTACTGACCACGCTACACGATTAACGTGTGTAATTCTTCCAGGATCAGCTTTTCAGCTGTATCCTTGGATTACAGCAAGGTTGTTACGCCTTGAAGTGGGAATTATGAGATGATAGGCTGATGATAGGTGAAGGGACAATCACAAATATGACCATGTCTACGAAGTAATGGATTAGGAGGTGATAGGATATTGGTGGAAGGTGATCGTGGACTTTTTAAACCATCCCAGCCTTATGACCGAGGGAAACCACGAAAACCCCGGGCAGGATGGCCGGCCCGGGAATCGAACGCGGACCTCCCGATTACGAAGTCAGCGCGCTACGCACTGAGCCACTTCGCTCGGTTTATGTAATTATTAATATTAAGTTTTTAAATTGATTGTCACAATATAAAATTATATTTACTTGTTGTTTAGTCCCTTATTTAAAATTATGGACAACAACAATGAAAATCGCCAAAAATGTTCATAATAATTTTATTTTACTTGTGTTACCTAGTAAAACAAATTAATAAAATTATTATGTAAAAAAATTAATGTGAAAATTTAAAATAAGGGACTTAACAACAAATAAATTGAATTTTATGTAATTACCTATGTTCAGTTTTCAAAATTGTGGTCTTGACGAATCAGGACATCTAGCGCTATTTTAAAATTTTTCGTAACATAAGTTTTTTCGTATTTTATACTATATTACATATTTTACATACTTTGCTTAAATTTTAAATATTTTTAAATATTTTGCAAAACTTTTTTATTATACCAATTTTAGCAAGTAAAGCTTCCTGACTTTAGCAAGTATTTTACAAGTATAGCTTTCTGACCACCAGAAACTTTAAAGTTAAAATAAACAGATCATTTTCAAAACAACAAGCAATAGACGCAGGTATCCACTGCAACCATCATGAACGAAAATACAACAATGGAAACTCAACCAAGGCAATGAGTCAGCAAAATGTGGACATGCTACAACGTAACACTTCAGGCCAGCATGCTTCCCGGCAAAATCTTAAGCGTCCGTCTGATAATACTTTGTCGACACAAAAAGGTCTAATAAGCAATCAAAACCAACCACATGGAAAGCTCTTTTCAGTTTATTTATACGGTCACAACAAAAGATAGATTTGAGGAACTGAACAACGTTGAAGGCCCCAACAATTGAAGTAGATTTAGTCACATTAATAAAATCTCACCAAGTGTTTCAGAAACAGCTAAAATTACACCAATACACACATACGTGAGCCCGGGAAATATTGAAATATAATTACGTATGTGGGAAAATGTCTTAATAATGTCACGTGGCGCTCTATATTTTCGTCGGACGAGGACATTACAAAAGGAAGCGTCAACGCCATTTACAAGTTAGCGAACTGCAAACAAACGAATGGAGGAAAGAGTGTCTATTAGGCTCAAGAACACAACGACCGCAGAACCTTCAATTGTGTTGTCAACACTAGCTGTCAAACCCGTCCTTTCTTATACTAATTGCTCTACATCCTGATCGCTTCAAGGTGTAGACACGTTTCATGTGCTCTCTCAGACCTACATGTTATTTACAACTACATAAATGTTATTTTATCACGTGCACACTCAACTGTTCACTTACTCGTAGCTACCATCCTGTAGGAAGCAAGTACGATGTGCTTAGTCTTTTGTAATTTTTTGTTATGTTCGCATTGACGCCCGCTGACTTCCTCGCGAACTGTCCCGCTTTTGGCGGGGAATCATCCTCCAGAATAATAATTTGTTCTGTATCTACTCTGGAGGATGATTCCCCGCCGAAAGCGCGACGGTTCGCGAGGAAGTCAGCGGGCGTCGACGCTGACGTCACAATGGGACGCAAGGGCGCGTGGCGACATACGCTACCGAGGAGACGACCTCCCCTCCTCGGCCTGGAGGGACTAGCAGAGCGGACGTAACCCCACCGCACCAGCGCCGAAGATGGAGCGGCCGCCAAGTCGCTTAGCGGCGGCTCCACTGGATATTCCATCGTGATGGGCCCTGACGCGCCATGTTATAAAAACCGAAGTACAGCCACACCGTCACAAAGGCGCCTATAGAGTACGTCACTCGGATACCGGCATTACTTGGCGTGTGTATGACGTCTCGGCGATGTTCAATGTATGAATTTCTGGAATGTGAAATAAATGTCAGAATGTTGGCATGTTTGTACGGCATGTTTTTTTCATTCTTATTGAACTCTGATCTTCAGGACTGTTGTTAGAACTCGCTGCATAATCAGCACACTCGACTTCGCATTTGAGTACACTCTCTCATTTTGCATATTCGAACTAATTCTTTCGCAGGCCGCCACTTCCCAAGCTACTGCTGCTCATTTAATTCAGCAGAGACATCGTTGTCCGCGGCAAAACCGTTGGAACCTCGCTTCTCCGCTCCCCCCGAACGCCAGGCAGACTACCCGTCCACGTCGAACGGAGTGACATCTCATTTGAGTGCGAGGTTTTCTGCTGCCCTGAATGGCTCTACTCTGTGCCGCTCTCAAACACGCATTCTGTGTTTCACTTCAAACCAGTTAAATATGTGGCAACAGTGAATTTTCTGTATAACAGTATAGTGTAAGTTCATGTTATGCTAAGTTTGTTTTTATCACAAGCACGTAAGTGATCGCGTCATGCAGTAGAAGAAGTCACGTGTGTACGTCACGGCTAGACATTTTTCCGCAGCTTCGCATCAATCTAGTTAATGTAGTCGCGATAGCTCTTTGTGTCACAATGTATTGTATCGCACATCACACAGAACTCTCATGTATATGTAAGTCATCTAGCATAAACTATTCCCTCAACACGTACTGCACGTGATCGATTCATAAGCATTAACTATCCCAATCCTATTGTGCAACAATGTCCGCTTCGGTGGCATTCAAAGTAACTTTCTACAATTGCCAGTTATACACACGACATTCAGAGGCTTCTAGTTGCCAGCAGTGCTTGCCAACCGTTGCCTCTCATCCCCTCTCCAGGCGGAACTAAACACGTGTTCGGCGTACGTGTGCAATCTTCAAGACCACGCTGCATCGCCATGATTCTCTTTGTATTCAATGTAGGATGTTTTTCATTTCAAAACTTCTGTATTGTTGCACATTTGATCTCATGTTAAGTGTTAACTGCAAACAACAAAGATTTCAACTGTAAATGCTATTGCAATATTTTAATGCTAACTGTAACCAATTGAATCAGTCTTTAATTGTAGGATATGCCTACGACTGTTGCAATAATTCAAGTAATTTCAAATTAGATATGTTGTTAAGGTATTTAGGCATGTAATGAAGTGTATTTTACTTAGTTTTAATTACATGTTTTCTCTTCAATTAGTACTGCTGAATTTTCCCAAAGAAAGAGTGACATCCTCTGTAGGTACTGGCATTTACAAGGAATGTGTCCACGTCTCATTAAACGCGGCGGCTCTCTGAGTTGATAACAAAGCTCCCAAGGTAAGTTGGAGGAGCTGGCTGCCAGGCTCATCCCAACCATTTCAACAGTCCAGTGCCTCCTCAGTCAGCTTCCAACAACCGTGTTTAGCGTTGCTAAACGTTTACTAAAACAAATTTACATGACTTTTGAAACAGCTTTAATTTCTTAACTTCAATTTCTATAGAATTCATTAAATCAGTTCAGCATGTTTTTGTTCGCAATAAACTTTCTTGAACTTCATAAATCTTTTAAAAAATATTTATGTTGATTTTTACGACTATCTTGATTAGAAGTTTATTTTCACGTTGATTACATTCCAATGACCAGGAATTTGCGACGATGAAGTTGTGTTGGAATTTCAGTCCCGTAGAATCTCTGTTGCTCTCCATGAATCTTCTTTCTGGGTGCAACCTAATTATACTATCAAACTATTTACACAAATCATGAATGATGGCCATTTATATAGCAACTTGTAATCGCGATAGCTATGGGTCTTATTCCCCAGTTGTAAAATTCAATGAAGTTTGGCCCTTGACAAGAATTTTAAAAAAGAAATGAAATTTAACTTTATACTACTAGCAAAGTAATCTCATTAATCAGTAAATATCGCTGCATACGGAAACTGAACTTATTAACATCTTCCTATTATCAACAACCATGAACCCTTATATCACCCACGTGGGATCTACGAGTAACCTCAATCTGACACGCGTGACCAATCGTCTCTGGGTTCTGGTACTGACATGTGCCACCTATATTCTCTGGCTTCTTTCTGATAAAAAACGTTCTCAGACAAAATGTCACTTTCCTATATCATTTAGTTACGAACTTTTGTAGTAATTTTTGTCATAGAGCATGTCGTTTTTGTCATTTATCTTGATCTTGTATCTAAACTGGTGTTAAAACATGTCATTATTGTTTATCCACTTTCCCCTGGCCATATTATTTGGAAATATATAAGAAACATTAATATTCTAGTATATAATTCGTCTTGTATTACGACTCTTTCAAATCATTAGCTCGAACACATGAGTCCTGAAATTTGCATCATAATATTTACGTTTGATTTTCAGTAAAGTAAATTTGGGTTCCTTATTCTCTGTTTGTCAAATGGAGCTATGAATATATGTATAATATATGTATTCATAGCTCCATGATTTATCAATACGTGATATTTTGGTTAATTTCCAATTCCGAGTTCTAATGTCCACAAAGGTCTATTGTCTCAATTATATTGTGCAGAAATGTCCTTTGGGATATTTGATATAACTCAAAATGGATAAAAATAACAGTCATCGAAATGAATACTTTATTCATAACAAACGCATCGCCTGCTTAATTTAAAAATCGCACGAGGCTTTAAAACGATATGAACGTATCTTCGCGTTCGTTCGTTCGTTCCATGACGCGCAAAGAGGTCGTAGAACCAGACAAATTCTAAGCGGCGAATCTCTTTCGGTCTCTTAGAATCGAAGGCTCTTTCGGTCAGCGACTGCGCAATGTTAAGGTTATGTTATCTTGTGCTACATATTGCAGTAGGACGGAAAACAATTCCGGACCCACACTTTGTCGCCGGGACGAGACGGTGCAATAAAAGATGCCTTATGAATCTTTAACAAATAGGTAAAGATTTTTATTATACTTTTAATCTTGCTTATAATATTGAAATTACAAAAAAATATACTAATATTTGAAAGTTACAAATAGATGATGAATTATTTTATTGTTGACTACTTGTAAATAGTGTACTTCAATAATGAGTATTATTTCAAATTTTATTTTCTCCCTTTCCACTGAAGTTTTTTACTTCTATTTTATTATTCAACTACTTTTGACGTTTAACTTAGTATTATAGCATGTGAATGGGGAGCACAAACGTAATGCTTTTTCGCAAATTATTCCCAATATTCCTATGAAGTCTTGACGAGAAGAGCCGGGAAAGATAGTCTGGAATATTTAGGCTGCACGAATACTGAAAACTTGGACAATTATTCCGAATGAGCCCCTCACAACGGACTTTTGTACGGAGTCCGACAATAGCCAAAGTAAGATCCATTCTTACTTGGACTTCTTTTGTGCATTAAGGATTGAAGTACTTATTATGTAAAGTGTGTCAAATTGCAACATCGGCGATATATTGTTTAGAAACGATTAATTTGTCACTATAAACACGCGAGTTACTATTAGTAATTCAGTAAGCAATTCAGTGTCTGCATAGCGTTTAATGAACTGAGGAATTGGCTTTGATTATTGTACGCATCTATAGGCAGTTGAGCTGAACCCCGAATGTCGGGAGTAGCATTCACAGCAGTCGGGTGATGCTCTGCCAGAAAACCAGACCTTCGACGTCGTTCTCTGGAAGTTCTCCAGAGAGGTTTGGAAGTTCTACGTACAGATTTGATGTTGATCGTTCACTGAAGTAGGTAGTTTCATTGGATGAGATCACTACCACAAATTATTATCTTACTCAGCAGCATGGAATAAATATGATTCAGGGTTTCCGAACATGTGTGAAAAGCCCCCAATCACAAGATAACTCCCCCCCCCCCAAAGTAGTGCAAGGCGCTTAACATTGCAGCCGCAATTGTTGTTGAAGTCGACGTCGGAAAAATTAATATCTTATTTTATTAACAATATATTTTGGTAATATTCTTATTCCCAAAATTATTTTGGCCTTGTAATGGAGTTATACAAACAAAAGCTGGGCCCCAATGTGTTGAATATTATATATATATATATAATATGTTCATTTATACTACTACTTTTTAAAGTATCTTTATCATCATAGACAATTTGAGTCGCGTTCTACTCTGCAGAAGACTCCTATTACCTCATTCCAGCTCATGCTTGGGTTTCTATTTTTCTTGAACTGTAAGTCTCATAGCAAAATTAATGTGGGCTAGAAGATATAAATGTAAATGAAAGTACGGCTGTAACCTCTCTGAATCCATTATTTCACTTACACCAGCGACTCACATATCCGATCAAATTCTACAATTCCTTTTAAGAACCCGCAAAATATACTGTCATTTATAGAGGTAGTTTCATTTCTACACTCTCTATTTTATTTTTCTTTGCTAATCTTATCGCCCCTGTCTTTTCAGCACGTAAGACTACTGGCCAGTGTACTTTCCTTAGAATTTAAGAACACGAAGTCTCCTAAATTTTTGTAATATTTTATGTTGTATAACTATTAAAAGTTCAAACCGCTTGCTTTTGTCGTTCTTTCTATCGAAACTATTTCATTGGGTTTGGTGGCTCAGGGCGTCAGTTGGGGTCACTTCAGTGCCTCTGAACGGGAGACCCTAGGTCCGATTCTCGGCAAAGGCAGGTTTATCAACACTAGCTAGGTAAAGCTATGCTTGATAGGTTGAATTTAGTCGCTGTCTGGAGGAGGATTCTAGCGGTAGGCTGCTCTGATCGGTACTTTCCCGTTGTTTCTCCGATCAACATCAGGTAAATACCGAAGCAGAACACAAATCCGGTGATTTTTCTGTCCTTTTCGTTGTCCTCTCCTCATCTCATACTAACATAGGCTTACATTCACCACTATATTTTCATACATACCGGGAGACCAGCCAGGAACCTGGAGCTTGTCCCTACTGGGGCCGAAGGGAGATACCTGATTAGGGAAAACCCCACAAACCGACGTGCGGGTCGATGCCGGCTCTGTCCATCCATCGGTGGAAGATCACCACCTCCTCCCATGACAAAAAACATGCACAATGCTTACCGGACTAACGACCTTAGCAGTTGAGGCGCCCGGATGCACTTATGTAAGAGTAATAACGGAATATTAAAATTTAGTAATCCCGCTCTAGAATGCATTTCAAAAATCGAAGCAGCCCCATCCAGCCTTTGCTGGGGCCAACGTCGAAGTGCTTTATCCGGGCGGAGAAGCGTACGCAAGCGCGCTTTATCGAGGGTACGCGAGCCTGCGGGCGCTGCGCTTATCATTCAATATTTTCTGTGGCGGCGGCGGGGAGCGGCGGGCAGGGCGGGGCGGGTATCGCCCGCATCGCCCGCCGCGGCCGCTGCGATCGCCTCGCGATCTGGGAGTTATTTCCACCGGCGCGGCCGGCGCCGCGCAGCGAGTCGCGGCGCAGCGAGCGGACGCATTTGCATAATTTGGAACGCGAGAGCCGCCATTGGGCGATCGGCCATCTTATCCGATGGCGGCGCGGGCCGCGTGCCCGCTGCCCGTGTTATACGGCCGGCGCACACAGCATCTGATAGACGGCGCGCGCCCTGCAGCCCAGCCGGGCCGCGCCGGCGACGGCTTCTTGCGGTCGCCGGGGTGCCTCCAGAAGACGCTTTGGTGCCTGGCGGCGCGGGTCCGCGCTCAAGCAAAAAACAACTGTTTATGCACCTACAGGTTATACTTGCACTCGGATTTGCAATTAGTAGGCCAAAGGGTGACTATTCACACGGTATTCTATTAGAGAATGACGGATAGTGAAAAATGAAAGTAGATCGTTTTATTGCGTTTTCTAGCTGACAGTTGAGAAACTTTACCTTCCTTGCTAATGAGTAATAATTTTAAACTGAAATGTAGTCACAATTGAAAGATTTATTGCGTAATAATTATTGAAAAGTACTATACTGCTCTTTTCAATATTGTAAATAAAATTCCCATTTGAACGATGAATATGAACCTGAAACATATTGCACTTATTGAACAACATTGAAACGATAAACTTGATCATGAGAAATGTGAACAGGTGGATTAAAACTTTAGTTATTTATATATCAAAGGCGTTAAGTGAATGTTTTTGCCCCCGGGACCTCCAACCTCGAGTCACCGAAAAGGCGGAAACGCAATTAACGCCTCTGGTGCTGTGGTGCCAACAGAACTTCCTTCTCCAGTAGTTCGTTGCTGAAACAAATGAGATCTCGAAAACATTTTAAATCTATCTGATCAAAATCCTAAAACTATCTAGCATCAAAAGTACAATGACGCATCGTAATCGTCACCTGTCAATCTGACATCAGATAAAACAGAGTATTTAATTTAAGGCATGTTCAACTTACAGGATCACATGAGTTCAAGTTGACGACATTAGAGTTGGTGACGTCCATATTGAGTGTATTCGAGGTGCTGAAATTTCAGTGAGATCTCAGTTCGTGAAGTTGCAGTGATTGTGGATCGAAATAGAGAGGTTAGAGTTCGCGAAGTTTGAATAAGAGACACCCAAGTTAGAGATGTTCGAGATAGAGCGGTTCGAGATAGACATTCGATTTAGTGATGCTTGAATTATCAAGTTAAAAATGTCCGAGATAAGTTTGTTCGAGATACATATATTCGAGTTAGGGAGCTTTGAAAGAAAGCGACGCGTTCTCTTCATGATGGGCGTGTCCTTATTTTTCTGGATCCTTCTCCCCGAACAGTTTCCTTTGGGTCGCTGTTCCTCTCCGAGCCGCTGCCCCTACTGGTTGCTAACCGGTTGCCGTTCTGCTTCCAAAATCGATTACCAAAGGCCCCATCTCTATCTATGAATAATTGTTCTGATATCTGTTCAATGACGCGACTGCTGTTGGACTTTTTACCCCATTGTCATCTCTTTGAGAGAACACTGATTCCACTCCCTAATCTGAGGGATCTGTAGCTGTCGAAGTAACTGCTCCCAGGATATAAAGATTCACTACTGCTATTTTCAATTATTGTAAGAACCTTTCACTATCTTGGAACCAAATAAACTTTGTATTTTTTTTCTTCAGCGCCTTTGGATCTGCTGCTAACACTTAAAATTATTTTTAATGATAAATATAAACAAAATTTATAGCGATAAACAAATTTATTGTAAAAAAAGGCCGGCTGGACACTACCAATATCAATGAACAAAGCAAAGTCGTCTAAAGTATTGTACAAGAAACCTGGAGTACAGCGTAGTAGAAAGAGTACTGGCCAGTAGAAAAGCCCGCATGTATTACCTGCATTTGCACTTGTCACAGCAACGCTCAAATTCGGTACACGTGGGCTGCACTTCATGATGTTTGACTGATGTCCATTTTTTCAGATTTCCCCTTTTCAGTAGCGCTTGAGAGGCGGGAATTTATTAAAGAACGGGACTTTACAGAAATTGGTACTGCTTATTAAACTTACGTACCGATAAGACGGCTGGTATCTTAATCATACAATACTACTTTTAACTAACTTAAATCTAACAAATAACTATAATACAAAAGACACTTTTTTGTAGCTTATAAACATTTTTAGAAACTTTTGTCAAATTAAAGTTCATAACCTTCGGGCGTCTGTCTCGTCAACACTTGAGCAGGATCGAGTGAAGGACATTCTCGGAATTCTCTGGAATCCACATATAGATGTCTGGCGGGAAACTGATCCCACTCGTTAGGTTCTGGCGATACTCACGTCAGCAGCCTAAAGGCGTAGGCGGTGAGGAGACGGGAAGGGGGTTCCAAACCAACAACCAAATTATAATAAAAAATAATAATATTTATTTGGCTACAATTGGCTGATTGCCAGGTGGTAGCCACAATCCTACAGTTTTACAATATATGAACATTTATAATTCAAAAACAATTTACCATACACTTCTTTCGAGCATATACACTAATATATATAAACATAGCCACAGACCTGTAACACTATGACACATAATACCCACCCATACATATATACATATTTATATAATATATATATATTATATACTATATATATATAATTCTAACATACCTCTAACCACCTCAACTTACCACTTACCATAGCAGGCATGAACGTAAGCTGTATCAGATTTTGCCTTGTGAACGCAGACTTAAAAATCTAAGGAGCAATCTCAGGAATGCACCCCCGAGAAAAAAGGTTTTTGAAAACCCTTGACACAATAACAACGACAGATTTGCACATAACTAGGTATAATTTACCATAAACTTTATAGTGGCAAATAGTTAATGACAGAAACCAAGAATATAGAATACACTTTACAAAGATAATCAAAAACACAGGATAGAAACCTTTCAACCCACACACCTCATGCTTGAATGAACACATAATTTACTGGAAATTGATACTTGCGTAAATTCCCAAGATACACATGGGAATTCCCTGGAAAATTATTATATCATAATTTGTGTATTCTATTAATGGACGTGAAATAAATTCAATTTAATCTTCGCTTCAATATATTACATTAATGACAGCAATTGTCAAGTGCACTGCTCTAATATTACAATTTAACGTGGCTGAGAAAAGCTAATAAAAATTTCTAGTAATAATGTTTTTTGTTTCGTGCCGAGTGAACTTGACCTATTTTTGCGGTTTCGTAATTGTTAAGTAAAACACGATCGAATTCTTTCCACTTTGGTCTTTGTGTGTTAGCAGCTGGTCGCTGTTCGTACGCGCGTTCTCTCAACCTCTTGAGTTGTAAGAAGCCGGGATTTTCGCCTTGCTTTGCGTTGCCTTCTTGCGTTTCTTCCGTTCTTCTTCGTTTTCAATCCGTTTCCTTCCTCGTGCCCAATCCTGGCCTCTTTCTTCTTCCTCGTCAGGCTACGTGCGCCTCTGACTAGCCCACTGTTGCGAAAAATTCCTTCACATTACTGAATACCCGGTCAGTTCTCGTCATTTAGCTTCTTACTTTAACAAGACCAGAACGTTGATATTCCTTCACAGGTAAACAAAATATATCTTCGTTTTTAATGAAAGACACTATTAACTGCCACTATCTTCCGGACGATACTAGAAAGTTTGTCGACGTCGAATACTCTACCTATAGTAGTCTATTGCAAGGGCTCAAACAATTTAATGTTTATACGAAATGTTGACCGTCGAACAGGTCTATCAAGCAAGCTGCTTTACTCGCGCGGTGGCAGAGAAGAGAAGCTTCGAGCGTTGCGGGTTCGCCGTATTTTATGCGGGCGCCGGGGGAATTCTCCGTGATGGGGGGGGTTCTTCCCTCTCTTAACTTTCACAAAGAATAACATAGCTCTGCTAGTTGCATTCGTTAGTACGGGCACGGATATCAGGCCGCGCCGGGTTTAAGTACTCTGCCTTACGTTTGTTATCTCGCTGCCCGCGTAGTTTGTTCACACATGAGAGTGTGGTTATTGGGGTTGCACATCCATAACGCCACCAATTATAGAGTATATTATAATATAATATATAGTAAATAGAGTATATTATATACATCATAATATATACACCAAATAATCACATTCCTATACATGAATGTCACTCTCACGTTACAAATACCACACACCACATTGCGCTACATATTATACTGCCTACATTTTAAATGAAACGATTATTTAGTACACCTCGAAACATGCCCAATATTAATAACATATAAATTAACAGTTAACAATTTGTTTTTTACAATTAAACACAATGTAATTTTAAAGTTACGTTTTAGCATTAGATTTGCCTTACTATGTCGCACTTCACTTTCATTCCACTTCACTTTCCTTCAACTTTACTAATTAACTAACTTTACTAATTACACCTACGTACCTTACTCACTTTCTACATCTTTTCTTTGGTTATGCATATAATAATTAATGTTCTTTCACCTGCACTCCGCCACTGCACTACATACCTTACCACTACTACTAACGTTTATCTATAATAATTAAAATTGTGATATCGAGCTTGCGGTAAAATACATCTTCTATAAGTACTTATTAAGTCGTCTTCTAAAAAAAGTTCTAAGTTCGGGTGGTCCGTTGTTGGGCTCTCGGCTTCGTCGAGGCACTGGCCCGATACTCTGCGCAAAGAAAATTAGTTCCCGGCGCTTGCGAGTAGTGTATTGTTTGGGCTCCGGTACTAGCCTGGATAGCTAGTAGCACTGAGCTGGCAAAGAAGCCTGACCCAGGCATTGAATGGGGAGGTTGTCGTGAGGGCAAACTGGGTTCTGGCAGAATACGGATACCAGCCTGTCGACGTATTTGTGTGTCTGCAGGGGGCTGGGATTAAAGGTAAAATCCTAGGAGCTTTCCTCGGGGTTGACACCCCCTGGTAGAACTAGGTCATGTGTGATGTAATAAACAACCCAGTGTCCTTACTGTTCACCATGGCGCCGCCTTTATTCAAGCGTCTGTGGCGACGTTCTCACTTCCAAGCGGCCCTGTGCGGCGAAACGCGCTCTGCGCCTCCCACGCTGTTTGCGCCGATCAACTCCCACGCACTTCGCGCTCGCGCCCAGCTGACAGCGCGGAATTGGAAGCACGGTGTTACTCCACAATAATGTTCATATAATCTTCCCTGCCGGTCGGATGGTCGGGATCGTAGGCGTCGTAGTGCCGTAGCGGTCTCGGACGACAAGTCCGCGGGTTCGAGTCCCGCCTCGGAGATGGGTGTCTTTGTGTATGTCTGTATTTGTGTGCCGTCCTTTCACCCCTCCGTATCATCATCACTTCGTCGTCCATACTCCCGGGGATAACAACATTAGGAGATAAAAATCTGAATTCAGCTACGATACTGATCTCCCCCAGAACCCACCCCTACTTGCACTTGCTAAAGCGGGATGCAGTGGTTCGAGTTGGCCTAAACGCGAAAACAAATTGATCTTATCTCTTGGCGACTGAACCTGTTTTAGGTTGGCGTGAAAAGGAATTTTATTGATTGCTTCAATGTTCTCTTAAGTGGATGTAACTTCACATTCACTTAGTACATGTTCCAAAATTGTGACTTGCTGTTTAAAAAAACGATAATTTCTTTCGAAGTCCACACTTGCTAAGCACTTCTAACAACTTTCACACATTTTGCACATTCCCATCTTGTTTCTTCCCTTCAACGATGATGTCATCTAAGTAGTTTAGGCAACCCTTTTACATGTGACGATATATTCGTTGGTAGTAGATGTCACTCGGAAAGGCTGCCAGTACTCCATAGCGGGCCCACGCCCTCTTCCCACCGCGCGCTATCTAACTTTCCCCGCGGCCATTTATGGATTAAATTGAATTTATTCCTTATCTTCCGTGGGGAGACTCGGTCCATCCGCACTTGCATCTGACCATGCAAATTTCGGAACGCCCCTCCCTTTCACCCATTCGCAGAGAACGAAGGTATTTTTTGGGCGAAGAAACGGGCGATTTGAATTTAGCTCAGAGACTTCATTTAGGCTTGAAGATCTTTTACATGCAGTAAATCTACTAACATGGTACAGGCGGCTTTTCTTCACCTCCAAAGGAAGGCGTACGAACTATTTCCTCGACCTTAAAAATTCACAGCTTCCATCGACTTTGAAGCCACAAACTTGCAATACTCAGATACGCTAACCGATACACCATCGCCGCCGCAAAAACCATCGCTGCTTCTGAACCTTCTAATAATCCTCTAATAGGAAAAAATTAAGAACCAACATGGTGACTAGTTGCATTGTGACACATTTCTTAATTCAGAATTGCATTTTAACACACCAAATGTGAACTTATAATATTCACCCCAGAGTCGGAACGTGCAGATGGCAGTGAGCCGGTTGGTTTCATTGATTCATTGGTGTTCCGGGTGCGTTAACTGCTAAGGTCATTAGTTCCGTCAGTGTAGTGCATTTTTTCTAGGGATAGTGGTTGTGATCTCGCGGTGGATGGCGAGTTCCGGTGCTGACATACAGGTCGGCTTGCTATTTTTCCAACTAGGTATCGGTACCAGGGCTCCAACCCAGGCGAGACATGCTCTAAATTTCAATTGGTATCCCGGCAAGTGCGGTACTGTAGTAAATCTCAGTGTAAGAGTGAGTAAGTAAGAGGTAAGGATAGGACAAAGAATAGGAAGGAAAGATCGCGCGCGGTCTGTGGTTTGTTTATTAGGGTACTTCTCCGGCATTCGCCTAGTGTTGATCATAAAAATTCCCGGAAAACTACCGATTACAGCAGCTTGCCTCTAAAATTCCTTTTCAAACAGCAAGCTAGTCGGATTGGTCCGGTTGGAGCGAACAAGGAAGCAAGTGAAAAGGAGCGCACCGATCGGATAGTACCATCGAAGCGCGCCGGTCAGATTGAGATGGTCGAAGCGAGCATGTCGCAGCGAGCATGTCAGAGCAAGCAGATTGGAGTGCGCCGGACACAGAGTGCCAATGTGAACGAGTCGATCGGAGCAGGTCGATAAAATTAATCCAGTTAAGAGCACTCCGGTCGGAGCGAGCCGCTGGACGCAAGGCGAACGGAGCGCATCGATCGGATAGCGCTGGTCGGAGCGCGCCGGTCAGATTGAGCCGGTCGGAACAAGCCCGTCGGAGAGAGCTGGTCGGTGCGAGTTGTTCGAAAGTGTCGATCGAAGCGATCCGGTCGGAGCGTGCCGGTCGGAGTGGACCGATCGGAGCGACCCGGTTAAAGCTTCCTGGTTGGAGCGACTCGGTCAGATCGAGCCCGTCGGAGCGAGCCGGTCGGAGCGAGTTGTTCGAAAGTGCCGATCGGAGCGATCCGGTCGGAGCGTGCCCGTCGGAGTGGACTGATCGGAGCGACCCGGTTAAAGAATGCCGGTTGGAGCAAGTCGAACGGATCGAGAAGGTCAAATAGTGCCTGACGGAGCGACCCGGTTGGAGCGTTCCGATCGGAGCGGACCAATCGGCGCGAGCCGGTCAGAGAGAGCTGGGCAGAGCAAGCCTGTTGTAAAGGGCGGATGGCAGAGACCAATTGAAGTAAGTGTAAGCTCCTTATTTCAGGATGATGAAAATGCACTTCTGCATTATCCATTAGGATAAAAAAAATTGATAGAATTATATTGTGTTTGTGCGGGAACCGCTCGATTCCATCTCGCGGCCAGATTTCCCTCGCATTCTCTTCCCAGATAATCCCTTTTCGCTTTTGGCTTCTTGAGAAGACATAACCTGACTGCATCGCGGTCAAAATTTTGGAACAGGGAAGGAGGAAACGATTTAGTTCAGTTTTCATTTATGAATAACGCAAACTAGTTTTGGCACCAGCCGAGAGAAAACTTCTAACACAAATGAACGTGGAGAATCCTCAGAACTGTGTCTGTAATCTAAGAAATCTTATTTTACTTCTGCATATTTTAAAGGAAGACAATGGTCCCCTTTTTTCTCCTTGTAGTAGTCCACGGAATTCAAAGAAATCAAGTTCAATAAATTAAGAACATAAAATTCCTTCATTCGTTTTATTCTTCAATGAAAATACTCTTTTAACACACTGCACAGGCCAAGGCACTCTTCGCCGGTATTTTACTCTTTAAAAGTAAGGCGAATTGTCAGCAATGAGCTAGGACACGACTATCTAATCCGGAACTTAGGTACAAAAACTAGCATATTTTTGTGATATTGAACCTTCCCGTTGGATAACCGCGTCCTAGCTGATCAACAGTCAATTCGCCCAACGTTTACATCGGAGAATACGGGGAGTCCTAACACCTATGGGCCACCCCCATAATTTCTAAACGGTTCAATACATCGGAATGCAGTTTTCGCTCATCTATGCAGATTCATGGAGCAAGTAATATGCCTTAGCGGTATTGTTTGAACTACTTTTAGTGTTCGAGAAATCTAATCATTATTGATATTTTAAAAGGAACCGTGTGTTTTCCTCAATAGCAATTGATAGATCATAAAAATAGCAGATGAATGATGTAGCATATTAATGTCCTGATAGTATTTTGAGTATAAAATTATACTTTCTGACATGTGATTTGAAATTAAATGTACAATATTTCCTGTAAATATCGCCTTTGTGGAAGACGGCCTTCGCGGTGCACTGTTGCGTGGAGGGGGAAAGGCCGTTGAAACGGCCACCGAGCGTCTCGTAACACGCAACATTCACCGTCTGGATACTCGGATTGGCATGACATTTTACCAGCTTGTTAAGCGCCTTTCAAAACTACATACAAAATTTTAAATACTATAAAGCATTGCAAGAAGTGATTTTGCGAAAATTAATATTGAGACCTCCATGACCTTACTGCCAGTCGAAACGCGGGACTCGCCACTCGCCTCTGACCTTGCAGTCCTGTCTACTGCGCCACACCGCCGCTATCAGCCCATCTGTTTACAGGGTCTCAGTTGCCCCGAAGGGCAGGTGGGGTGGCAAAAACGTGTATTCACATGGCAGGTTCTGACTGACGAGAAGATAGAACACACGCTTGAATAATACAAATGCAATTATTGCGAAGATTTGGGTCCTTTAAAAATTTACCGCGATATGCGATAAACTAATAAATAGAAATGCTCTAGGAATCTGACACTGGTTGATAGACGTCGCCTAACATTCCTTCTGCTGCTGATTTAACGGGTTTGCCCGCTGGGGAAGGCGGAGAGGTCACGAAAGGTCTTCATGCAATACGCCTCTAAAACATCATTTCTAAAACTCCATAGCACGTCAAAATTTGAATATAATGGTTTTGCATGATGTTCTACCAGCTGGCGAAATTTCATGAGAATCCGAGTGTTCAGCATGGTGAGTGATGGGTGTAAGAGACATCTCCTGCAGCGAAGGAAACTTTGAGTAAGAACTAAGACATTCTTCTGGCGGCACGATATTTAAATTTGTGTAAAGTATTGTCTGCTTTTTTTCATTTGGATTATACATAAACCTATTGCATAAGTTAAACTTTGATTTTGTGAAGATTCAAAAGAACATCGCACCGATGAGAATTTGTTGTAGGAATACCAATGGCGTATTTCCAATTGCATCTATGTACGAGTATTTAACTTTTTTTTTCTCACTACATATACCTTTACAGTGTGTATATGGCATTGTGCACGAATGAATAAATAGGAAAGCGGGGTTTCCGATGTGTCGCCCGCAATGCGATCTCATTCCTTTCGTTTCTGTTGGTAGCGAGCCCCAGGCGCCAAGAACATGGGACGTCGGGGCATGTGATGCAGCATTGGCCGCGGCCCAGGAAGCGGCCCCGGGGAAATGCGGGAGAGATACCCCTCCCGAACGCTGGAGTGTTGCTCACGAAATGCCCCGAAGGTGACCGACGCACGGCCACAGTGCTCGACCGCGTCTTTCGCGACGGTTTATGCCGCGGCGCACTCTACTGTTGCGAAAGACGCGTTCGAGCGAGTTGTTTAAACCGATAAGGAAATACAACTGGACTCCCAGTGAGTTGATAGAGCGTGTATGTTTTTTCATGCACATACATAACATTAGCTATTATTAACTCTATTATAAACTTAATAGCGCTCCCTAATATTTCGGCGTCCCCAAAATGAAAACCCACATTCTGTCCCTGCTGAGTGCAAATGTTATTGGCCTCTGTGTCGTAGAGTATTGTCCGCGAACTCAGTGGCTAAGACCAACGTGGTTATGCCACAGTTCGCTTCTCATAGCATCACATAACCCATCTGAACCATCACCCCCTCTTTATCATTCATCCCTCATGATTACCCATCACGTACAATGGAAGGAAATGGGAAGCCATCACTAAACGTATGAGCTACAAACAAAGAGATCTTATATACGTAAGTTCCCATCCTCCCTTATGTATAGCAATGATTATGGTCTTCATCATCATCGAAAGCACATATGAGATTTTATAGTTTCTTTTTGTAGAACAAATATGAAAGTGTAATATTACTTCCAAAATAACTTCGGACAGAGAAATGATGAATTACCTACTTATGAATGACGTACGTACGAAATGATGAATGACTTACGTTCTTTGGAGTAAATGCGTAATAGCGCATACGAATTGTATTTCATAATTTAACTTGCGAGCTTTCTTAAACAACGTTAGTTTAAATAATCTTGTTGGTCCTAAAAATATTTGCCCTATGGCATATATTGTGCCACTTTACATTGAACTTTTAAAATAGAAGACTTAACGCTCATTCAAAATGCAATTTTGAATTATTAGTTTCAAACGCACACGAGATACCTTGTATGACTGCACACTATAATTTCTTTCTGTGGCCAATAGCCCTCATGTTCACAGGAGGCAATAGTCATTTCGTAGATAATTAAAGGAAAAACACGGCAATTTTAACTGTTAGATGACCAGATATCATCACTTGCTACACTGCTACATTACAAACTTCAGCTACAAGAAATGTAGCTTACTTCTAGCAGGATTAAAAATGTCGGTTACAAAACATGACTTCGTTTTCCTCGAGATTGAAAGAATAGTGACTCAAAATGAACTTTTTGGATAAGGTTACCAGACGTCCCCATTTCTCGAGGACAGCCCCTAATTGAACAAAGGTTTCCAATATAAATGTTTACTCGGAATTTGACGTAGTAGCACTTCAAGGCCACGAGGTAGACGGAGAGGGAGCCACTGTCATCAAATCGGGAGCTTCGTTGCGAATTAAATGTTTGATATTGGACCTCCCATTTGGATGACAATGTCCCCATCTTCTTCCAGCTCGTGACTTTGAAGTGCTACAATGTTTAAATCACAAGTTACAATTTTGAATTATTCGACATTATGACTTGTATATAGTAATGTTGCTCATTTTTTCAGTGAATTCAAGGATTCTGTGTAGATGAAAATGGAATTATGATGTAAAGGGTAGTTGGTAGTTATTTCCAATATTTTTTCACAAATAAATTTTCGGCTATCCAGGAGAAACCGCGTCTTGGGCTGGGGTGCTGACGTTTCACCTGACCTGTCGCAGGCTTTCTCAGGGCAGTGTTGGTCACTGCCCTGAGGAAGCCTGCGACATGTCAGCCGAGAATTCATGGATTCGAGCCGCGGAAGCTTACGTATACAATATTTTTTCACATTAAGATAACTACATAAATGTAAGACGAGAGCTAACTTTGTTCTTCACAAATTAAATAGAGTCCTTGGATTCAATGAAAAAATGTAAATCTTAGTTTTGGATAAATATGAAGTGATTTAATTTCGATGAAGTCGTTGGTGTTGTAGAAATAAATCACTCTACGAGATTTCTGAATCTTTTTTATAAAATATTTCCACTCTTGAATAAATATTCTATCATCTTAAACTTAAAGGGTTGTCAATTTTGCAGAGCAACTAATCATCTCAGTTCTAATCGCCTTCTATGTGTATAGGTAAATTAAGAACGTTAAAGATTACGGTAAAGACTAGATTGGAACTTCATATAAGTACTTAATGAATTTAGACAAGAGATAGAGATTGATAAAATCAGAGGTCTATTGCTACAGAATGTGAATCATCAGTTCCAGTACTTAAGCATGCAAACGCCTACTTTCGTTCCCCTTCAAACCCACTCGGCCACTTGCACCACCCGTAATGGATTTTAAACGATACGAAAATCAACCTACATCATGAAGGTGATATCTGCGAAATAGGTTGAACAGAGTTTACACAATATCGTACACACAACGTAAATCGTTACAGTTAAGAACCTCAGCGACTGTTCTCAATACTTACATTTAATTAAAATAAGTTTCAAACTTTTTCTAGAATGTAGAAAGTAATAAAAATAATATTTATATGTAGTAAACAAAGCCATACGGGAAATCTATTAGACAAATAACACATTTGATTAAACATTATATATTTAGCTAATTCACAATCAACTGTAATTATTTTAAATAAATTAAATGATAGCGTACATCGGTCAACGGTATGTTTTGTAAATCCATCATGGCTTTGGGTCAGAACAGAAACAGGGGGGATCCAGAAAGTATTTCGTGAAAGGGGAGCAATTTCAGTTCGGACATCTCATTCTTTTTGGAACATATTTCAAATTGTTAGCTTGAAAAAAATGTCCGAGAATATTTCTAATAAAAATTATCTGTCAGGTGTGGTGAGATCTACAAATGGTAATTATTCTGAATAAATTGAGTAAAATTACAAAAACAAAACTGTTGGCTTTGCTCCCGTGGCTGGATTTGCCTTTGACAGAAAGTACGGAAAGTTGCGCAACACTGGAGAGACGTCTTCGTCTTCCCCCGGGAGGTCCTCTCGAAGGCTTCAATTAACGGCGTGGGGGGCGGCGGCGGCGGCGGCGGC
>BOPP01000403.1:51096-88634 GCA_017312745.1 Gryllus bimaculatus
TCCCCGCCGCCGCAGCCCGCACGAAGAAACGGTCATTTGCACAAAGTCACCGGCGCGTAACCCCAGCGGCAGGTGTCACGTGTTTACATCTCTTCACCCGCCTCTGCGGATAAGCGTGGCGAAGTCGTGCCCGAGGAGGGCCGCGTGTCTCGGGCCGTTAGAGCCGAGCTGCGGCAGCGAGTGCCCTTTCGCTGGCCGCGCGCGCAAGAGCCGGAGCGGGCGGTTTCGGGAGATCCGGGATTATAGATGAGGGAGACTTGATTCTGCAAACTAGTTACCTGGATCAGACTGCTTACTCGTGGTATTTCCTCTTTCGCTATCTCAAAGTGCGTTAACTAATATAAACATTACTCAGGCTTTTCATTTAGCAATTAGTCACTTAGTAATTACTTTGCCTTTAATGTTTCCCCAGTAATTTGAAAATTTCTTTTAAATTTCTACTTTTCAGATAAAATATTGTATATCAAATTTTTTTTCAATATATAAATCAATGTAACGTCTTGTTTTTAATATAAATCAAAGAATATGTAAGGAAGTTCTATCACAACTACCAGGCGAATGCCGGAGCAGTACCCTAACAAACGGGCCACGGACCGCGCGCGATCTTTCTTACCTCTTCCTTGTTTTATCCTCACCCGTTACACACCACACACACACACACACACACACGCATGCACTTTAGTAGCACACATGTCGGAAGAGTAGTCGGGAGCTTAGGGCTTGTCCCGACTAAGGCGGTGCCCCGCTGGTGGGAGGTACCTGGTTGAGGACAAATCCTGTAAGCCGACGGTAGATCGACGCCGGCTCTGACCATCCAGCAGGGGAGGAACTCCGCCACCTGTCGCGATAAAACATTCACGACACTAAAGCATCTAATAACCATAGCTGTTGACGAACCCGAAAACGACCATGTTCATTCCATTTCTCATTGCCCAGTTCTCCATAACGCTTTTCCCTCGCTGCAGGTCTTGTAACGTCCTTCCTTATTCTCTGCAGAAACCATTATTTATCTTCTATTTGTTCCGTCCCATAATTACGAGTACATTTCTCTTTTCTTTCGTATTTCATTTTCTAAAGCCCCTCACTCCCCTACTTCACACTCTGTCACAACCCATTGTTCTTCGCATTTTGTTTCCTTCCCATTCTCCCTATTCTTTCGGTAGTGTTTCCAGTCTCTTCTCTTCCTCCCCTGCCGCGCCTCCTGCCCTTCCGTGCCGTCTAAACGCCGCCTGCGCGTTCCGCCCCCGCCCTCCGCCAGCCCCGCGGCCGAGCGGCGGTCCTCTCGACCGCCCACGCTGCACGTGCGGACATCAAAGCGTCGGCTGCTGCGAGCGGAGGCGCGTTGCCCGGCAACCGAGCGAGGTAGCCGCCCCCGCGCAGCGCGGAATGACCTGCGCCCAGGCTTAGACGCCGCCTCCGCCTCCGCCTGCGCGCTGGCGGGCGGAGGACGGTCTGGACATCGCACGCGAAGGATTGAATCACACGATGTCAATTGAATCACACGCGCAGAATTGAATCACGCGTGGAGAATTGAATCACACACGAAGAATTGAATCAAACATGAAGAATTGAATCACACGCGAAGAATTGAATCACATGCGAAGAATTGAATCACGCGCGAAGAATTGAATCACACGGGAAGAATTGAATCACGTGCGAAGGATTGAATCCTTCATTTCAGAAAGCCGTCAAACGCTAGATTCCTCATTTCGAGAAAAATTTTAAAAAGTCTTTTCACATAAAATAGTTTTTACATAAATAGCCACTAAACGATGTGTCTATCCTCTTCGAACAATAATCCACCACTACCGCGTGTTTTAGATTTTGGCGTTTGACGGGTTTCTAAAATAAACGAATCAATTGAAGTACTAACAAATCAATTTTCAATACGAATCCTTTCGAATCGAAGCCTTTTGTCCTTTCGGAGCAAAAGCCTCGCTAATTCGAAACAGAAAGGTCCATCTATATTTATTGAAACTCTCACCATTGCAACCTCACCTCTCATTCCCTCAACAATATGGTTGTTGGGAAGCTTGTCGATTCTTCAGGAATTGCCCTTCCTCGTGTTTCATTTGTTGGAACGTGTAGCGTTTTTTGCATTCTCGGAAAATATTCTACGTCTCCGCCGAGGATCATCCTCAATTCTTGAATATTTTTTCAATCCGGTGGAGGGCCAAGGCGAATGGCACCGTATGTCACCGGACGTACAAGACGATCGAGTTTGTCTTCTATTTCGTTTCCTTTCTTAAAGGCCTGTCGTCTAATTGCCCATTGAATAATCTGTTACGCCTATATCTTTTTCATAGGTTAATGCATAGTCAATTTTACTTCTTATGATTTCTAAAGCACTTAATTTTGTGCCCGAAGAATGTTTGAATCTGTAAGGCTTTTCTACATTTCCGTGGATGATTTTATGTACCTGTCTCTTTGCACTGATTTCAAGTTTATTACATTAGTGATATCAATTCAGAAGTAAACTTCTATAAATGAATGTTTTTTAAAAAAAACATTAGTCAGTATTTTGATATTTTGACGCCTTAGTGCAGTCACATTCTCTGTATTGTTTGAGGCAGACCTAGCATAATTCAAGCGAATCTAAAGTTTTCGGAATAGACCTTCTAAAATCTTGACTCAGCGATTGTGATATATAGCCTCATTCCGATTTCCTCATTCCTCATTCTTTTCTTTATCGAAACTGAAAAGATACATTGTTTTTTTTTAAAAACAAGCCATTCAAATTGCAGTTACAACTATCGATTGTTCTTTAATCCATATTTCTAATAATATGAGTATATTTGATATGTACGAATCTAAAGACAATATCTAGGTGACTGAACTTTAAATTTTATACAGTTTGTGAAATCTTCCAAAAACGCGTAATAACTGGAACTGAATCTTATTTAAGCGTGTAAGATTGCACTTTCATAATTTCAAGTCTTTATAAATCGAAACATTATGTTCCATTTTATCCATTGAAGTTATACTGTACAACGATAGTGAATTGTTTTCTATGCGTCTTCATTCTGTAGTATTCTCTCTTGCAGTCTTAGACGACGAAATTTAAAGAAACAAATGGTCTCAAAGGTTGTGGCTCTTATGAACTTCAGAATAATTAAAAAGTCATTGTCTTTGTAACAATCATATTTATCTTCGTTTCAAAATAGTTGCTTTTGAAACAGGACTTGAATAAAAAACCAACATACGCGTTATTTCTACTTTAGGAGTACGCACACTAGTCTTAAAAAGAACCTTTTTTGCACAAAGAAAATGCGAAAGTAGGAATAAAATCTACAAAAATGTGTTATCCACAATTCAATCACATTGCTTTACTCTGTTTTTACATCCATTCAATCTATATTACTAATTTCCGATTCGAGCAGAAATTGAAAGAAAACTATGTAGTCTCCGGCCAAGAGATGTCCTAGGTTTGTTAGGTTTGTTAGATACCCAGTCTCTCTACTAGTGCAACAGCACCTGACGGGGCACAAGGCCTATAAGAAGCGCCCCGGCCTTGCGGTCATGGGTTAAGGGGTACATGTGACTGGCACATAGATATCCCTTCGCCTTATTCTGATCTTCTCAACCTGAGAAGGGAGCTTTCTCATTGTCACATAGATAGTGGGACATTGCAAGGAATTCGCACTTAATAATCTGCCTCGACCGAGAATCGCACCCGGGATCGCGTCCTGGAAAGCAAGCACGCTGCCCAGGCCCGTGGGGCCAAACTGCGCGCGCCAACCGAATTCTCAAATGCAGTGCGCCTCAACGGACATTAAGGTACAGCAGAGTTCCGAGGAAGATGTCGTTCGCCAGTAAATACTTTTTGCTAGTCACGTGTTGCGTTATACAACAGCACCTTTCATACTCTTGGAATGGAAAGAACTGTTATACTGAATATACTTACTATTGCTCTTATATATTATACTACGTTATTGCAGGAATCTTTAAGACTGTATAAAATATTGAACTTATTGCGGTATTATACGATGTTTTATTTTCTGTATTTCGTGAGCAGTGTGCGTGCTACCTTTTGAAAAGCCCTTTTTGACGTAGTGTCCAGCAGCATTATTTCTGCTGCAGGCTACATGTTTATTATTATTATTATTATTATTATTATTATTATTATTATTATTATTATTATTATTATTATTACATTAAGTTATATCCAGAACCCGTAAGATAATCATTTTCTTAGTTACTTGACAGTAAAAACAACATTACAAGGAATCAATTACAAATACTATGAGAATAAATATTAAATAGGCAAATAATCATATTTCATTTGGTGGTGGCATACATTTTAATTTATAAACAGATTAATGTTCTTTGTCATCTATTCATAAGTTCAGACAACCAATATTTGTCGCGTGTTTACGAAGACGAAAAATAACAGAAATACCTGTTTCATCCTCAGGTATACCAGGTAAAATTGCCAACATTATCGGGCATGTACGATCAGTTCAAACAATCTCATAGCTCAGATGCAATTTCATGCCCAGATGCACCAGGGGTCTTCAACCTTTTACTCCTTGGGAAACCCTTCGAGTTCATGCTGTTCTTGAAGGAACCTAATAAATTAGTACATCAACATTTTTTTCTTCTGAAATTCACAAAATTATTTAAACATTCAAAAATATGTGTAATTGGGTGATTGCGCATAATATTGTTAATTTAACACTCAAATATTCTACTTTTCTTTGTTGACAATCACAGTACAAACTTTTAAAAATAATGTATTTTTTTATATATTCTGTAACATGTTTCATGCAGTTTTACGCGTCATCAGGAAAAATAAAATTATATAAATTCATTTATGTCGAACAATGAAAACAAAATCAGAAAACGAAAACAAATCTAATTTTTTATCCGTATATTGTTTGACTGACCTTGCATGTTTTTACAATCAATTGCCTTTTTATATCCAATTCGCATTATTATTGTCACTTTTGGTGAAATATTGTATTAGCTAATATTTTAGTAAGAAATTCCACTACTCCGTTCCTACACGAAAAATCCCTTGTATAGATGATTTCCTTTCTACGTGTTTTGAATGAGCAAAAAAAGATCACTTGCGGATCTACTGTGTAGCTTCCGGGAATCCTAGGTTACTGCGGAACGCAGATTGAAGACCCCTGAGGTATACCGAAGTTTTCAATTCCACACTCCTTGAGTTTCGGCAACCGAGATAGGACGAAGCGGAGCTGGCGTGTCTGGCGGAGGAAGATGGCGCCGGCGCCCGGGCGCATCGCCCGGGGCGCATCCGCGGCGCGGCGCGCACGCGCGGCCGGCCGCCGCCCATTCGTCGCCCACGGGTGTGAGGCGCGGATGCTCTCGCGCGCTGACACCCGACTGGCGCATCCCGCCGGCCGCAGCCTCCCCCGCCGCCTCCCACGCCTCCGCGACGTGGGGTACAGACCGCATCGATCCCCGCCCCCGCGCCGTCCCTCCGCGCCGCTCCCGCGCTGCCCCTCCGCCACACGCCGCCCCCGCCTCGCGTCCCTCCCGCCGCGCCTCTCCCGCGCCACCACCCACCACGCGCCCCCTAGCGCAGCCCCCCGTTTCCCCGCTGCCGCCCCCGCCCGCCCCCGCCGCCCCGCGCTGCTCCCCGCGCTGTCCCGTCACTTCCGCACCCGCCCCCCGCCCGCCCCCCTCGCCACCCCTCCGTCGCCCTCCGCGCCTCCCCCCCCCCACGGCCCCCCCGCCACCCCCTGCTCCGCATGGCAAGAGAAGCGGAGGATTACGACACGCTCAATTATTGTCTAAGTACATTATTTTAGTCTATTCTGATTTCATTTTTTTAAATTATACCGTCTTGCTAGCACAAATGAGTTAATTTACCAAATCTACTGATGTATCCATCAACACTATTATATCCCCATAAGTATGAATCGGAGGTGATAAATGATAAATGTAATGAATGGAGCCTTATCTCCCTTGGAAGACTGAAAAATCCACAACCAGCGGAAGAGGAACGCCAACACTTCTTGACGTGACTTGCATTAAACCTACGAGACTAATTACCTAAGAAATGGAGGCGCCTGGAATAATGAAAACCTACTATGAATACTCAGTTCAACTATTTCCGCAAGCCCGGCCTCCATGGAGAAGAAGCTTCGTGTAGCGTCCACGTACGTTAAGACGAATTCTGTGCATGCAAGTCCGATGGAAGTTGTGGTTGTTTTCACAAAATACTTGTGGCGTGACTGGCTTCTCATACTGGCATGTTCTCATTTACCATTATCCTATTCACTATCAGTCTTTTGGCAACTTGACTCATGACCTTTGATCACCCAACTATTCTTCATTCAGGCAAATAAAATGGAAAAATAAGTACTTCTCCAGAAAAAGAGAGGGCATAAAAAGAGTAAGCCCATCCGTCAACTACACTGACAAATGAGGCCTACCGAGCGCCTTCGCGCGAGCCACAGGCATCAGAAGACGAGGCTCACATTACACTGGGTCTACCAAAAGCTTTCTCTCATTTTAAAGGCCAGTCTCCTCAGTACTTGTATTTATGCAAGAAAAAAAATACTGTTGAAAGTTTTAGTTAATAGACGGCTTCCAAAAGGTACGTAACACCCATGTTATTGGAATGGTGGAGACGGTGTTGGAAAAATAATGTACTAAATGAACATAGTTAAGTGTGTGTTTCATCTCTAGCAGCCCTCTTCAAAATCCACCGATAAACTACTCCCCTGTTTTGCTACCTTTTCAAGCGTAGAGTTTCGTGGACTTGATTCCTCCGCATACACATTTAAAAGGATGACAAGAAGGAAGATACTCATGTGTCACCTTTTGTGACGGGTGCACCTAACACCGGAGCTGTCTCTCGAAGTGTACGTATACGATCGTAACAAATGAAGCGGCATGTCACAACCGCAATATTAAACTGGAACTGTTTCCTCTGGCGTGGGACTGAATGGCTAGAAGCACCCTAGAAGCATAGAGAATCAAAATCTTTCAAGATCGTACGGGACAATGCTTTCCAATAATTTGTAGAGTAAATGTATCAGTAGCAAAGTAGATGAATTTCAAGTCCCAAATGACCACATATATCAATAAATGACAAATTAAGATTGATTATATTGTTAATTTGTAGATAAATCGCCTTTTATTACCACCCCTCGTGTTTACACACCAGACGTCAGTTGTGTACTTTAAAATGTTTTATTTGTAATAAATGTACATTTTATAAGGACTTAAAACATCATTTCTTAAATTAAATTTAACATTACAAGATTATTACAAGTGGAGCAAAAGAATTACAATTTTATTACAATTATACTAACATATTCTTGTCACACATAAATCAGTTAAAACTTGACATTGACGAATACATTAGTGTAAACGTATCCCCAGAGTTTGCCTTAGCATAATTAGATATAATTTTAATTAATATCAATTTCTTAAATTATTTTATAAATCAATATTATATTTTTAGAAAATGTGCAATTTGCATTCAATTTGGGGCAATTGTGACGATGTTATTTTCTTTCCTATAAAAGGTATTTCTAAATCCGCGTCTTTTGCGAATGAAGCGGCATGTCACAACTAAACCGTAAATATTGAGAGGGAATCTGTTGTGTGTGGCCCGCTGGCGGGGTGGGCGGCAACCGGAGCCGGGTTGGCCGGGCGCAAGCGGCGCCGTGCTCTGGCGCGGGACGGGCGCGCAGGTGGCCGCGCGCAGGGAGGCTGCGTGCGTCGCCCGCCCGCCCGCGCTCCACGCACGCTCCACGCACGCTCCAGCACGCTCCGCGACTCGGGTTCCCCGCCACGCTCACCGCCCCCGGCGCCACTGGCGGGGCGCTGCTGCGGCTGCCGGTCCACTGGATGGGAATGTTGTCTTGGGCGGTGGGGAGAAGAAATATTTCTTCTTTTCACTGCAAAAAGGAACGCTTTTGAAACAGATAAGTATCGTGGTGAAAGTGGAGGACATGCGGACATACAATATGTGATAAAAAGCATCCGGACACGTCCAAAATGGTCTCATGATGTGGTCGTGCATTTCATGGAGGGGGCTTACCCCCCTTGTAGTTTTGTGTGGCACTATCACGGCATAGACCTGCGTTGATGTTCTAAACACCTTCTTGATTCGCACTGTTGAAGAGCAATTCGGGGATGGCGATTGCACCTTTCAACACTATCAAGCTCCTGTTCAATCTGCATGGCTTGTGGCGGAGTGGTTACACGACAAGAACATCCCTGTAATGGAGTGGCCTGCTCAGAGTCCTGACTTGAATCCTTTCGAACACATTTGAAATGTTTGGAACGCCGACTTCGTGCCAGGCTACACCGACTTACATCAATACCTCTCCTCAATGCAGCACTCCATGAATAACGGACTGCCATTCCTCAAGAAACCTTCCAGCACCTGATTGAAAGTATGCCTGCGAGGGTGGAAGCTGTCATCAAGGGTAATGGTGAGCCAACACCCTATTGAATTGCAGCATTACCGAAGGAGGGCATTCCGAACTGGTAAGTCGTTTTCAGCCACGTGACCGGATACTTTTGATCACGTAGTGTAAGATAGTGTATGCATGTTTTCCTGATATTGGATTTTATTTCAAATATTTCTGGACACCCCCCGCTCCCCGCTGCAAAGCATAGAGCTGCTGCGGGGCCATATGAAGCACTGATAAGTATGTTTGGCCTGGAGCGCCCAGATGAGATGAGTGTGTTTGGCCTGGGGTGCTGAAGAGAAGACATTTTCCCTTTCTCACTGCAGAAAGTATTTTTTGTAACAGTCAAATATCGCGTGGAAAACAAACCGACATGAGTCACATGCTTTTCTGGTACTGGATTATATTTCATACATTTCTGGACACCCCTTAATCTTGTACACTGTTGTAAATTGAACAGTTTTTTTAAGGAACCACACGTGTCCAACGGATTAGTATTATGTTAACTCACTATTATCGGAGCTCGTTTAATAAGTGAGCCACTGTTGAGAAATTTAACAAATAGCCAGTGAAAACCTTTCTAAATGAATTTAGACTAATGCGCGAAAAATCTCTAATTTTTCGTTAGTGATCCCATAAAAGATGTTTCAACTCATCTATCAACTTCATACATAACACTTTTATGGAAAAAATTCCCTGAATTTTCAATATTTTTAATACATACTACGTATACACAGTAACCTATTTTTTCTATCATTAGTTAACAAACTACATTTTCTTTAAGAAACACTAAAATTCATGCAAGACCTGTATTATGCAATACACTAATTGTTGAACCAAAGAATTAGTCACGTCGTTAAAACGAAAAACAGCTTAAAACTGTAATACATATCAATACAATACTATCCCGCGGTCTCTAGGCATAATCTTAATTTCAAAATAAAACGTTTTATAGACGACGTATGTCACACATGTTGATTTAAGTGTAGAAAAATGTGTTAATTATTAACATAAAGAACACTATCTTTATGTTAATAATTAATTAATTACTCTCAGAAACAAATATATCTCTCACTAAAATACGAACAAAAATGAGTATTACTTTCTTGCAAATGATTACTCGCAAGTATTACCTGCGTACACCAAACGTGTTTCAACTAACCACGGCTACACATTAGGACTGTAAGTCACCACATTAACAAAAATTATAATATAAAATTATTATATTATACAATTATAAGAAATCCTATCGTATTTTTGTCTAAATTGAAAAAATTAATTTCTATGTGTTTTTTCTTTTTTCACCAGGAGTAGTCATGTGGTTTACGTCTGTGAAATTTCTATTTTATTTACTATCCTGAAAACACGTTCCGACTCCATTTACCGAGATCCAAAAAAGTGTTCCGAGTAGCAAACTGAATTTAAACGTGTGTGTTGCAGCGCCACGTTCATTTTTCGAAATAAAAAGTCTGCGGGTTAATTACTATCCATTTATCACACTTCAGAACAGGGAAACACTTGCAGGAGAGCCCACAACTGGCCAGGCGCCACCTTTAACCCCGGCATCAACATGAGGAGCAACAAACAAAAAAGCTGCCCTACTTTTTGCCACACTCCAGTACCGAAGGGTATCGTTTTTATTCGTTCTAATTTGTTATCGTGGCTCGGCGTAAAATACATTACGTCATGACGCCTATTTTTATGGAGATGTTCGGTGAAAGTCCATCCATGCATAATGCCACTGGTGGTCGGAGATTGCTGCTCTGAGATTGAAGAGTAGATGGATTGCGAACTATAAAGGTTCTGAATACAAGACGTGTGACTCATTGGATGGATTATGAAAGACGGCGTGAGGCGTGGTCTTTTTTAGTTCACTGCAGTTTTTGAAACAGGCATTATTCTCATTCATCCATGACTTTTCTTCACTCGATCTTTCATGATGCTCGGAAGAAGAAGCATAATTATATTTAATAGAAGTTTTATTATATCCAGATTTTCTGTCTATTATCAGGCAGGATATAGGGTGACTAGAAATTTAGATACGGTTAATAAAATTGAATTCAAAAAAGTATTTGAAACTGGAAGACATAATAGGTCATTGTTGAGCTCAAAGTTGACAATCTGTTTGCCGATACATTCTTCAGATGCAACTGAAACTTCAACTGCAAGCCTGTTCTTCCACGAGTCGTTGCAGTGCATTAATCATTCTGCTCTAGGATCTTCGTGGAGTAATAAAGTCTCACGATTAACCACCCAGCTTGCTCCATAATGCCTTGCTAACGACCAATACCACTCTGGTCAATCACCCCTTTCCTAGACGCAATGCTAGGGTTGTCCATGGACCTACTTGAGTCTTGTATCATGTGTGCAGGTCTCTGTGCATTTCTTCTGTTTTGCTATAATTTCTATTCATCTAAAACATACAAAAATATTTTTGGAGAGGAGTCACCTACCCTGTTACTTGGAAAGTGACATTTCCATTAAGTTTCATTTCTTTTGCAATTTCTATTACAAAAATAAACCTTATCCGGCTGGTATTATTTGCTTTCCTTTAAAAAATCTCAAATTCTGTCATTCTTTGCTGATAATAATTAATTTTAACGGTGTAAAGAAAACTATTAAACTCAAATTCCCAAACTCCAAACGTGCATTATAATATTGTCCGATTCGGCAAACATCTCTACCAAGGCTCTTACCTACAACAAAAGCCTCAGTTTTTAGCATTTTTGAACACTAGTTTCGATACCAATTCTTCACAGAATAAAGTATTTTAAACTTGAAAGAGCCCGATTCTTCATTGCGACCGGTGTTGGTATACGGCAAGAAGTGCAACAAAGCCTCAGTTTTCAGCATTTTTGAACATTAGTTTCGATACCAATTCTTCACAGAATAAAGTATTTTAAACCGAAAGAGCCCGATTCTTCGTTGCCACCGGTGTTGGCAAGTGGTGCCGTCGCTTCTTTCTAGTTGACAATGGGACAGTTCGCACGGTGCGCGGGGGCGAGGGGAACCGCCGGGGCGCGCACGCGTTAAATGGGCGCTGCCGTCACGCATCGTGTGCGAGCGGCAGCGCACGCGACGTCACTTCGCGCGAGGAGCAGCTCGCGCCCGCGCCAGGCGACGGCGCAGGGGAGGAACGCTACCCACCGCGCCCCCGCCCCGCCCCCCCGCCCCCGCCCGCGCCCCCACCCGCCCCCCCCGCCCCCCCACCCCGCCCCCGCCCCGCCCCGCCCTCGCCCCCGCCCCGCCCCGCCCCCGCCCCCGCCCAGGCGCTGGGCCCCGCCCCCGCCCACGGCGCCTGGGGCGGCGATGGCTCAGCAGGGCGCTTCGTGCGGTTGTCTTCTGCAAATCAGACTCTTCGTTCTGGTGGCATTCTGTCGGGTGTTGTATAGATTATCACCACATCTCTCCCCCGTACAGAGACGGGGATTGGGAGGCTGGGTAATGGAGTGTTCGGTTATTTCGATTAGGATAGATGGATTATTTTGTCAGGGGGCTTGACGATGGGGGATGAATATTGGAGGGGAGTAGGATGGGATGTGGGATTGGAAGGATAGCTCAGCAGGAAAACTGTTCCCTTTACGGCATCGTTGACTAGGAGACCCTAGGGTTCGAATCCCCACGGTGGCGAATTTTCGAAACCAGCTAGTTCGCTCGGTCGAATTCACTCATTGTCTGGAAGAGAATTCTATCGACCAGGTGCTCTGACCAGTAGTTTTCTAAGATTTCTCCTATGAATTCCCGGCAAATGTCGGAGTATTACCCAAAGAAAGGACCGCTGGCTTATCCTCAGGTTGTCGCTGAGTCTGCAGCGAGTCTGACCGGGAGGTCCTGCGGTTTGAGCTCCGGCGGTGGCGGATTGTCGATTCCAAATAGACGACTTGGACAGATCAGCCGTAGCCTGGAGGGGGATTCTAACAACTCTCATCTGCGGTGTTCCGTGGTGTCTCTGATCAATGCCCGGAACGAACTCTAACAAACGGGCCCTGGCCGCGCGCGACCTTTCCTTCCTCTTCCTGGTCCCGCGCCCTCTCCTTACACACCCACAAATGCACTATACTTATCTGGAGCCCCGTCGGGAGCTCTGAGCAATTCCCTTCTGAGGCGTTGCCCCGCTGAGCTTGGCGTTGCCGTGTTGAGAGTAGGGTTACCAGCAATGTTCGTGTATGAGGGAGAACAATACGGAAAAACGAGAAAGAACATACCAACACAATTCTTTTTATAAATATTTAACTTGGACTAACATCACCTCTATTTCTTTCTTATCTCCGTTTGCGATTCACGTAAATCATTATTCGTTCACAAAATGAGATAAAAATGATCTTAGAGTCACGTTTTTTATTTTAGTTGCTATATAGATTCACTATCATGCATGTGTGTGCCATGGGCCTCTGTCAGCGTTCAGAAAACGATATTCATGTTTTCTATTCTAAATTAAACAATAACCGATACAACGAAGGATATGTTAGTCATCTGGTAAAATAAATGACAACAAATGTTAAAAATTTACTAAAAGCAGGACATTTCAAATACGAAGGAGGACAAGAGCGCAATTGACGGCAATGAAGGACTGTCCTCCCAAATGGAGGTCGATTGGCAACCCTAGGTGAGAAAGAAATTGCCGCAAGCCGTAATGTAGGTCTACGCTGGATCTCGCGTTCTAGTGCAGGAGGAACCCTGCCACCTTCCGAGGTGAAATGTCACTCAACAAATGACCTACTGTAAGTAGCTAACGCGCCCAGAATCGATAAATACTCCTTCACCCGACAGATGGGGTAGTGGTTTGATCGATCACATTCCGGCTCTCGGAGATTCAAATCCTAATTGATCCATGTGGAAGAGATAAAGTGGGTTCGCAGCAGGTTTGCTTACAGTTATCCCATTTTTCCTACTTCTCATTCCTCCATTGCTTCATGATATCAACATTATTATCTCCCACGACCCATCCAAGAATTTCATTCATTTCAGGTAGACTCGACAAGGCTAGGGGCTGATGATCATAATAAATAATGAAGTTTTGAAAGTATTCGTTTCCTCGATTCCAATACAATACAAAGGTGCCACTAGAGGTTTCTCGCCCATACATAGGTGATTCATTAACAAAAAAATGCGTGTGTGAGTGTGTGAGTGAAAGTGTATTAGGTTAATAAACATTGTTGTGATGTGACCATATCGTCAACATTTATTTATCATGCAAGTTCCGTTAGTATTCAATAAATAGTTGTATTCAGGAAAAGAAAAGATGTATTAAAAATTAATATCTTGATAGATATTTACACTCATTAAACCAAGAACAAACTTGCACCTGGCAGACAGTTGAGAAAGCAATATTCCGCTGAAAGGAGAAGGTCCCTCGAAACAAAAATTATATATAAAAATAAAATTATATATTAAATTAAACAGTGGACACATAAGAGTATAACCGTTTCTTGTGTTATAAAAGTACACATTGTGACAACCAATATGACAATAGTCATGAGAACTATTCCAGATTCCAGTCGCGACAGAGATGTAAAGATGACAAGTAGTGTTCTGTGCGACCCATGCACTTTGAATAGCTACTGGCAGTATTCCATATTCTGAATTAAGAGTGGACGCTATGTAAAACATCACCGAGCATCCATCATATATTCTATTGATGATATCTCTGACGATAAGGATAGCCGCGGCCCGACTTCCACGCAAGCTTTCGAGCCCACCGCGGTATGTGCCCTGTGTCCTGTGGGTACAAGTACAGACGGGGGCGCCCTCATTAGGCAGAATGGCTGACTGCAGTTCCTCAACAACAGTCCGCAAAACTGTTAGTGTACCATAGTAAAAACTATCGGAAATAGAGCATATCCCTAAGTAGAATCTCAAATCTTGTTACAGAGACGTAGCGACGTGTAAATTGATCAAAAACCCTTTTTGTAGCTGTCCACATTGCCTCCATTAATGAATTTGCTGGGCATCGCCACAAGAGTAAAGTAAAACACTTTACTGAAATGAGCTGCAGCCTGATGGCCAGATTCCATGATCCAGTCGGTCAGGTTCCATCATTCCAAGTGTTACTGTTGCTCATTGTTACTTCCTCGACGCGTGGTTTCAAGGATACGCATCACAACTTGGCGCGATCATAGTCCTGCGTCACAATTGACAACGGTGTTACCGAACACTAGCTGCAAATAGGGAGAGTGTAACATTCTCTCTTTGTTAGCAAAGGTGATAGTTCGGGTTATCCGTATAGGCGGATAATCCGTAGGTTCTAAATTCTTGTAGTTCAAAGAGGTCTTCCACATCCTGCATATGTATTGTGCGTATGTGTATATTTTCCTCGGTCCATTGCGGTTGAGAACGACTCGAGGTGTAACGGTCAGACTGCTCTCTTTCTATCGGTAGGACCAGGGTTCAAATCCAGGGCGATACGTTTGAATGTATCGTGGACACAGCAAAGTCGCGGCAGGTGTTTGAGGGTTCTCTTTTAATCATACCCCTTTTCCTTCCAACATTTCACCATCATCTATATTATTTCTTCACCATCTCATATCCATTAAATCATTAATTAATTATAGATCTGGCCATTACTCTTAAGCTCTGGCTTCGTAATAAAAATCATTTTTCCTCAAAGTAGCGTGCTATGGTATCAGCCGCACGGACGTTGTAGTGCGCAATAGGAAAAATTGCCCATTTAGTCTCTCGCTTCAGGCAAGGCAAATCCCCTCATGAGCAGAACTAACCCTGCTTCTACGCCTTTCAGCAATTATAACAACATAATAACAGGTGTGGAAACTTTTTTCAATTCGCTAAGACTGAATATAATCCCTTTCACCCCCAGACGTCATGTGCACTGTAAATCACACCAATAGTAATATGGTTTTCTGTAATTCTTAAAGTGGAAGTGAGAAAATACTAACTTAATTCATTAATTCTTCAAAGACTGAAAGCAACAAATGCAAAACGGACACCACGCAAGGGCATGCCCTCTTGCGTCAATAATATTAAATAAGTCTCATCCGAACAGAATGCTACTGGTTTTGACTTTATTAATTATGTGTCATAATAAATCGTACATCTATTGGTTCACAAGCTTAGTACATCATCTTAAAACAAAAATTTGGAAAATTGAAATGTATTCGAGCTTCGTGTTACACATTTTGTCCTAAGTTGATAAACAATGCCGCATAATAATTTTTATTTATCTAGATTATGTTTGTCTCCTTAGATCTTCCTCAAAATTACATTTTACAGACTTCTCACTTTCTTCAGAACTTTTCCCCTGACTTTCCATATGTTACTCTGAACTTTGGAACTGAAAAATATAATTATTCATTAGGAATCAATTTGTTATCCTTGAAATAACTTATCACGACCGAGGTTGAACAGGTCTTTGTTGAAGGAACTACGTATTTCATTTCCACCATTGTTCATTGCCATAAGCAATATAACTTTCCATGTCACATGCGTTCATTGTACGCAATATTTCTGCTGCGATTCGCAACACGCATACAATTAAATAGCACAAGCGTCACGTCAAGAAAGAACTACACGAGACGAAAACTTTAAACATTAAATTACCCGAAGAAAGTTCTGTATCACGGAAGGTGTATCTGAGTTAATAGCGTATTAGGGAGAAACAAAAGTTAGTGTGAAATCTCAAATTTCCACTTACGATAAAATAAAATTACAATGGAGTTGACTTTTAAAGAAAAATATACGTATACCACGTACAATCGAGAGCGATATAGCACTTATTACCTTTACATACATAAAATTAATTACGTTTTTGTGGCTGATGCACTAGAATAGCATTATTTATTTCCCGTTTTGGGGGAGGTGTTTTTTAGTTCAAACTGTACGTACTACATTTACTTTCCTGTCGATTTTCTCGAAACATTACTTTTCAATCACTAGATTTTCGTGTATGCCAAAGAACGATCTTCATCGTAGTGGCTGATATCTTGCGCATACCGGTATTTTCAACTTCAGTCACTTCTTGTGAATTGCGAGGTTGATGAAGAAGGTACTTGATACTAGATTTCTTTCTCTCTGGATCTCTCCCAGATCTCCAGATCGCATTTCGCCTGTCTTCCATCATTTGATCGTGCATCATCATTATAATCACTTCATAGCATCATCCGCATAATTGTATTTAAGTGGATAGTTTGTTAATAATTTATAGTCCCATTTACATTTAATAGTTTGTTAATAATTTATAGTGCCAATATAAAAAACAATAACATTTTTATCTACATTCACAAAACATATGTTAATAATCAAAACGTTTTTAGAATGTAGGCGAACAACAAATATAAGGGATCAAAAATGAAAAAAAAATTAAACAATCGATCCCTAGAGTTCCATTTTTCTTCCCCTTCCATTTTCTTACCCATTACTTTCGACTGAGTTCATGCGATGAGCACAATCACTTCTGTACCTCTACTACTGCAAACCTAAAAAGTGAGAACTCACTTCTGAAGCTCACTCTCCACACCAACATCGTCATCGCAGTCGTCCAAGCCTCGTCAGTCATTTTGCTCTGCTGTCGCATGCCTCAAAATCACTAACTCCACCGACTCCATCCTTGACTTCCAGTTTTACCCGTTTCCACATCCTCTCTCTCTGTCTGTCTGTCGGTCTGTCTGTCTCTCTCTCTCTCTCTCTGTCTTTCTATCTCTCTCTGTCTCTCTCTCCGTCTCTCTATCTCTCTCTGTCTCTCTCTGTCTCTCTCAGTCTCTCTCTGTCTTTCTATCTCTCTCTGTCTCTCTCTCCGTCTCTCTATCTCTCTGTCTCTCTCAGTCCTCTGTCGCTCTGCCTGACTCTCTCTGTTCTTTCTATGTGTCCTGTTCTGTCTCTCTTTCCTCTTGTCTCTGCTCTGCGCTCTCTCTCTCTCTGACCTTTCTCTCTCCCGTCTGCTCCTTCTCTTCTCTCTCTCTCTCTCTTCTCTCTCATCTCTCTCTCTCCTCTTCTCTCTCTTTGTGTGTCCCTTTCAACTAAACGTACCTCGTCTTCGTCTATTCGCACCTTCCTCTCCTTCGGGGTTTCCCCAGCAATCCGCCCTCTCGTTCGCCGCCACCCCAATCCGCAGCCGCCATGAGCACTCCCCGTCCTGTTCCGCTTCCTCTCACGCCCCCCCCCGTTCCGTCCACCCCGCTCCCACTTCGTCGCCGCTTGCTCGCGCTTCGCCACCTCCTCCCCGCCCCCGCCCCGCCGCCGCCCCGCCGCCGCTGGGCTCTGCGACGACGCGCGCGTTCGCGTGCCGGCCGCCCGCGCCCCCGCATGCGCAAACTCGGAATTCCATGGGGCCGGGGCGGCGGCGCGAGAACGGGCCGGCGGGCGACGGAGCGCATGCGAAGGAAGGAGCGACGGCGGCGGCGGCGGCTGAATAGCAGGGCCCGCCAACGAGTGCTTGCTTCCCCTCGTCCCTTAATTGTTTCGTAGGTATCACGTGCGGAAAGGCTGCCGCCCGCGCAGGGGAGAGGGAGCGGAGAAGGACGGACGGCGAGGCGGAGGGCGAAGAAGCCGCCCGAGTCGAGCACAATGATTGCGCTGCCGAGTTAATGCGAGAGCATCGCGACGCAATGAAAGACCACCAACCAGCTTTACATGACGAATCAAAGAGAGGGCAAAAGGATTACGCGGCGTTCAGGAGAAGGACGCAATATTCAGGCAGCGCGAGGGCGGTGAGGTTTTGCGGCGCGGAGACAGGCCGCTTCGGCGCGGCGGCGTCGCGTGCTGTCCGGCGGTTCACCGCCACGCGAGCCGCCTCCGCTCGCGCTCCGCCGCCACGCCGCCTCACCGCGCGGCTATCTTTCATATACGGCCGTTCTCTATCTGCCATCGTCCCCCGGGCGTCGCCTGCTTTATTGTGCCTTTATGCCTTTCCCCACACGACCCCGCCCGGCGCCCCCGAGCGCCCGCTCCGCGCCCCAGCCGCCTGGTCTTCCTGCGGCGCCCGCTGGCCCTCCTCCCCCCCCCGCGCCGCACCGCACCTTCTTTCGGACGCCATCCGTCCTTCTTTTGTCTTCGGTTTACAGCAATATTTTCGCGGTGAATGAAGCCTCCGCCCAGACGCCTCGGAAGTTCGGGTGCATTTTCGAACCACGGGCGCGGTGCTGAAAGTCGGTGCTGAAAGGCTGCATGCTCGATTCCTGTGTAGACATGGTCGTATTTGTGATTGTCCGTTCTCCTCATTGATTGTCTTCCACTTCTCATTATCATCTTATCATCTCATAATACACACTTCAAGGTGTAACAAACGTGTCTTACTGAGGGTTACAGCTGAAAGGCTGATCCTAGAAAAATTGCACACGATAATCGTGTATCGTGGTCAGTAATGGCCTATTCGATAATAATAATAATAATAATAATAATAATAATAATAATAATAATAATAATGAACTCATCACATTTCTTTTCGTCATAAAAAAGTGTACCCTTTACACAGATATTTCTTCTTGTACGTTGTGCCAAAAGAAAAAAAATGTTTTCGATTGCCTTCGGTGTTTAGATTTTTATTAAATGCTCTTCCCCTGACCATATGATATTCCTACTGATATTCCATAGATGTTTTATACTTTCATCGATGGATATGTTCTCTCCTTTCATTTCCTGTGGTATAATTTCAACATTTTCCATCAAGTACAAAACAATATTTAGTTCATCACGCTATATTTATTTGGAAGTAAATTATGAACGTTCCGTAACGTGTTCATGTTATTCTTACTTCATAGGTCTGAACAATTACATTCCATCACTTTTTGTAATATTTAATGATAACGAACTATAAATCATATTTGATGGCTAGGAAAAATACTAATACTGCGTTAGGGAGAAGCACAACGAGTTACTTCATCATTTTCGGTCTTCGTCAACTTGCTTCTTCAGAGAATGCACGTAATTTGCAATGTTATAAATCGCAGATACGGTACAGGGACCTTTACGCTCCCATCCCTGCCTTGCTTCCTCCCCACCCCGTTACGAGCGAAATCACTCCTCCCCAATCTCTAAGACAATGTGATATTCCTTCTTTGACGCTTGCTTCAATGTGAAACAGCACTTAAATATTTTCGTAAACGCTGTCTGTGATGTTAACATATTTGATTACCAATCTTAATCGAAGGCGCTTGTCTGTTATTCGTATTTAGTGAGCTTTATCTTCATTTTTCTCATAAAACGCACCCTTACCGGTTGACTCTCATCAACACGTCATGTCCATGACGCAAGTAAACCATATTTCATGTAGAATAAAGGAGGGGATTCTCCAGTGACGAAGCATTTTCTTTGTGAATCACATTCGTATCATTAAACAATACAAAGGTCAATTAATATAATAAAAGTACAGTGGGGAGAGTTGCCTATACTGAACCACTTTTGAAAAAAAAGGTTTTTCCACGTACCAATAAATTTTAGCATGATCTATGACAAAGAATATAAGCTTTATATAAACTTTATGAGCAATAAAACAATATACCTCTACAGAGGTTCAATTTAGGAAACTGGTTTTCTAAATTGCACCAGATATATTAACTCAATGGGCTCAATAAGTTAGGTAGTACGTATAGGGTTTTAAGAAAAAGTATCCTAAGAACTTTAAAAAATATCCAAAAAAATTATATAACTCAATTACAGTCTGCACAAAAATACTTGCCATCTGTGTCTTTTCTTCTAGATTCTTCCTCTCATTTGTGATATTTTAATTTTCAATTTCGTAAAGGGAATAGACATTTGGCTTGCAGAAGGAAGTGGTTTTTTTGCACTCTGCACATGTATATACATCGAATATTCGTCCACTCTGGTTACTCTGGCCTTTTCGCATTCCCATTCTTTGTATCTTCTCTAAATTTCCCTACAACGTTTTTTGCATAATGGATTCTCAATTTTCCACCAAAGTCAACTATTAAACATATTTCGTTCTTGCTTCCAATTTGATCTAGAAGGTTCGCCAACTTCCTACAAACATATTTTTTTCGGTGTCGGGTTCAATGTGCGTGGGCGCAAAGGTGGCAAACACGACCGAAACTACCCTTTTAGACCTAGAGCGATTCGAAGTAGATTTTCACTAATGCCACCCCATTTTATGTGATATTTGAAATATTTACGTATGGCAGTGAATGCTCCTCTCTTTGCTCTGTTTTCTTTATGTACTCTGCTGTACATGTGAACGTAATTTACAAACTCTTCCAAATCCTTTCCTATCTTTTTAGTTTCAATATGAAAGCAACATCTACATTTCATTTGTCTAATTCTATAAATTCTTCCGATTCCTTCGTTTCTATGCCCAAGTTTTCGTCGTTGACTTATTGCTTCGGACTCGTGCAGTTGTCGAGGCTCATTGCTTCAGACTCGCGCATATTGTGTTTGTTGGACAATGGGGCGCAGGCGCAACAACCCAACCCCCAACTTGGAGGACCAGGGATTTTTCTCGAGGTTTCCTTCTAACTTTTGATGATCCATCATCTTCTGCGAGGTAGTCGCAGTTTTGGTTTAGAAAAGAGAGGTATTAAAGTCTTCTGCCTCTTCTGTCGTTGGAGAGTTGTCACAAACCCTCCTCCGTCTTCTGAGCCGACGCCGTCCTCCTCTTACTCTTCGATGATTTTGGTCCCCCCCCCCCGGGAATTTCAATTCCCCTGTATCCACCAGAGACTTCTGCCCGAGCATACCCGTTATCCGCCCCCTGGAGAGACGTCCGACGGGAGACCATCAACCCCATGCGGATAGCAAGTACAAAGTTTACTAGAAGAACCATCAAGAGCGGGAGAAGAAAAACGCCTATCGAAAATTGATGACGACCCGTGATCTACAAGACCCATAAGCTTATATACGGATATGTATAGAAGAGAAAATGGAGATAAGAACTAACTAATGGTGTTACATAATAGCAGACTTTCCTGTATTAGTTTTCCCTTTCCTTTGGCCTCGAACAGCTATTCGGACTTGCCACACACTCTTGCCAGTTGCCATCTATCGCCGCTCAAAGTACATTATTTTTAGTTTTCATAATTTTTCGGTCTCTTAATAGTAGAACAGAAATATTAATTTAAGAATATTAAAGAACAGTAAAACATCGTCCTCAGTGGCAATTTCCTTTGAAAAATTGGAAGACGTTTTTATGACAATGGTGTTTTAACTGTACTGTAAATTTGAATCTCTTTATTACACATTTTTTTGTTTTTTTCTAAAAACTTCATTTGAAGTCATTTTAAACACATTTTCTCACAAATAAAATAGTGTTTAAAAATTGCTGAAAGTGTGCTAATTAACGGCATGAGAGATCTTTAAAAAAATTTAGGTAATTGCAAATAGTGGAAGCAAATGAAACATACCCCAACGCAAAAATCCTGTACAAATAATTTATTATATTCTTACATATAGTTTATACTACAGGTATTAAAATATATATTGAATAATTATTCAACTTGCTTTGCTTTGTGTAGACTCGTTAGCAAGCAAGCCGCACAATTACTTCACAACGAATAAAAACTAAAAATGATCCACTGACTAACATGTTCAACGAAACACCACCTTTGCCGGCGGGGAGCAGCGTTGGGTAAATATTTGGCGCACGATAGCAGCATTCTACAGAGGTTTGTAAAATAATAGCGTCGTTCAAGCTAGATGCCGGTTAAATGTATGCAGCTCTCCCCTCCTTGCATAAAAAACAAATTCATTGATGTTTTTTTTTTTCATCATTCCCTCATTGAGAAAATAATTTATTGTAGCGAATACAGTCTACCCTGTAAGAAAGTTTTTATCATATCCTACGAGCTTTCTGTTTAATAAATAGACTTAAATTACATGTTCCCAAACACTGAAATGACAGTGATCTCAGTTTTGTATAACTTGAGTCGTTCACTGGCTGACTGGTGCTTAGATCCGGACGACTCGTGTTGGATTGGCTCTCTGAAGTCTAACTCTATTAAATGAGATATTTTGGGCATTTCTGTTACATTTTTTAAGGTTCGGTTCTAAGGAGTGCTCGTATTGTAGCTATTCAGAATTGGCAGTGTCATCCATCAGGAAAGCCACTCCCAATTCATTGTTTTTTATCTTTATTTTCTTGTTTTCTTCTTTAATTACTTTATCTGCTATATTTGGATTGGCATAGTATAAATATATTCTACCGAGATGCGTACCTCACATTTTCAGGACCCACTATCTGTCCGACTGCCACAGTATATTCTTGCACATTTATTCCCTCCACTGAGACGATTGTTATTCTTTCTTTGGGTCCATGATATCCTGTAGGATACTGGCATTCGATTTATTTTCTGTAGTAACTTTGTTGGTTATCATTACATTAGGCTTATCCATTTTCTCAAATTATTAATGGAAGTCAGATAAACTGCCCCCGCTTCTTGTAAACTTTACTATTCTTTAATTGAATGCTGCACTTTTACTTCGCAAACAATTTGAACAAAATAAAAAAAAACGTTCACTTAACCTATTCTTGTTGGAACTCGCCGCACATCACCCATCCGTACCTGCTGTGGTTCGAATAGTCTCCCCTCCACCGCTTTGAGGAATGCACATTGCATTCTCTTTAAAGATATTAGCATTAGATTATGACATGATTGTAATCAACATTATTTTTCTACACGTCAAAAACAAACTTGTATATGCGAAGATTCAATCTCAACGAAATTCAACCCCATTTATCCTTCGGATCCAAACGTAGTAACTTCACTCGACTACGCGAACTGGTAATCGCAGAGAAGACAAAAAAAGGCCACGAAAAAGTTGAAGATAACAGAAACCACGATCCATCGGTCGCTGTGTCTAAGTACCTTGACGTCGCGTTAAATCATACGGCAGTCCACTCACGTCAGGCACCTTCGCGTGCCACGCGCTCGCCGCCCCCACCTCAAAGCCCCCGCGGCGCCCTCGATCAGCGGCCTCGAAGGAAGCGGGTTCTCCTAACCGCGACCATCCACTCCATCGTGGCCCCTGCAATTGAACGGCATTTCGTGGTCGCCTGCACTTCCAAATTGTTCATTTAGGATAGGGATCCTGTAACGTGAGCAAGGAGAAAAAGCGGACACTGGTATCCATCAGCATGAAAATAAATATATTCACACACGATCTTTTTTGCTAACTATCGATAAGTCGATTCAATACTCTCGAAATAAGTAATGGCATACTCTCAATTTTCGCATTTTTACTTTCTCGTATACGTACGTATACACGGAGTAATATATGTAATATAAAGAAAGTTATGTAATGCTGCAAAAAACCGATTTCAAGATTTGAATTAAAATACACGTTTTGGGGTCGCCTAGTGCCAAAAAAGTGTTTTTTTATATGTCCGCCAATCTGTTCGACTGTCCGTCTACCCATCTGTCTGTCCGACCGTCTGTCCGTCCGCCTGTCCGTCCTTCTGTCCGTCCGTTCCTCTGTCCATCCGTCTGTCCGTCCGTCCGTCTGCCCATGTCTGTCCCTCTGTCCGTCGTCCGTCTATCTATCCGTTGGTCTGTCCGTCTGTCTGTCTATCTGACCGACACTCTGTCCGTCTGTATGTCCGTGCGTCTGCCCTTCCGTCTGTCCGCCCGTCTGTCCGTCTTTTTGTCCTTCTCTCCATATATCTGTGGTCTTCGAACATCCCTACCACCTACGTTATTCATAGGATATTTTTCTGAATTAAATACACCCCATTCGATCTGACCCAACTCAAAAGCTCTGCTATTTTGAATAACATTGTTATTTTTTTGGATTTGGGGGGAGGGGTACTTTACATGCAGTCCATGTGAAATTTTCAATTTTTTCTCTAAAAATACTTCTATTTTTTAAATTTTTTTCAAAGAAGTGATATAATACACTTGTTAAGATGGCGACTTCCACTGCATTGCTTAAAAATGAATTTTCGAAGATTGAAAATGTTTGAAATTGTTTCCCGCGTCATCCTACAGCTACGTTATTGAAGATAGAGATTTTCCCTTCAATTTAAATTTGTTCTCCATAATTAGTTCTTTCATTGAGATCATGCATATTTGTTTGAAAATTCTAGTAGTGTCTGCGCAATTTCCAGTGAAATATGCACTATTCTGAAACGTCAAAATAAGAACTTCTCAAAAACTGCTAAAAAAAGCTTTTCTTTAAAATAAAATGAGAAATGCGAGTTAACTAAATTCTTTTGTTCTTGTGTTGTTGTTTTTTCAAAATTATTTATTTTAATTTATATTTAGCCGTGAAATCTCCCGTAATGGGCAATTGACCCGCTAACACATGGTAAATTCTACAAGGGTTTCCTTGTAGTTGGGTACACAGCCATTTTGTACATGTGTTTACAATTGAAATATCATCAGTACAATTTTAAAATCATATGTTCTACTTAATTATACAAATGTATTTTTGGACATTATCGACAATTTGTATTTATTAAATTTATGAATGCACTAGTGGACCCGGTAATGCTTAGCTATTGCAGCTATTACACGTCACACAATACTAGTCACGCTATAGTTAATCACGTTTCACACTACGCTGTGCAATAATTCTAATAGAATTTCTCACAAGTATGTTTGTTCTATGCCTTGGTTTGGACATGATTGTCAAGTATCCTATTCTTAATATGTTCTCCCTCAAGTTTGGGCGTGCCTTCGCTGTGACATAATCTTGGAGAAATTCAATTTACTTATCCGAGGTTTAAATGGATAATTCCGGGCAATATTTCACAATGGCAGAGGCAGAATACTTGAATGCAGTGAAGACGACATTAATACTTGACTGTGCGGCGGTTTGTGTACAGTTCTGCAGCGCTGGAATCGTCACAAACAAATAAACAATTAACAATACCCCTCATGTCCGATGTCAAACTACACTTTAAACACTCCCATTACGAATAATAACAAGAGTGAAAATTTCAGCAAAATCGATGGTCGGGTGTAGTTTTAACGCCTATGTGCGTTATACATACGCACATTCTCTTTTATTTATGTACAGATGTGTTTCAAGTCATGTATTACCCAAGTTTCTCAATATCAAATACTTTCTGTGAAAATGAACTCAAAATTTTGAATTTTCAGAAACACACAAACGCTATTTTCTCAAAAACTGCTCCAATTTTTGTCTTTACATTTTTTCAACGGAAAGTCCCACACGGAATAAACAACATGGTACCAATGCCACTTTGATGAATTCTTTTGTTTTTACAAAAAATACACAAATTACTTTTTTAATATCGCTCGTGTCGTTAATATTTAGATGACCCGAGTTTCGAATACAGTATATAGTATGTTATCTGTACAATTGTACAATTACTTCAAATAATTTCTTATGAATTTTCTCATGAACTCAAGAGTTTTAGATAAAATTAAGCTTCAAAATACACATTTTCAGTAACGCTCAAACTGAATTTTCTCAAAAATGGCTCCAAATTATTCAACGAAAATTTCCATGTGTGACGATGTATCATTCTTCTATAATATTTCTAAAGTCTTTTTTAGTTCTAGTTTTAAAAAACCGAAATATTGAACAAATGTGGAAAAATGAAATTTGGGCGGCGAAAGAAGATAGCTGGAAAGAGAGTGGGGCAAAACAAAAAACAACTATCCCAGATCAAAGAAATTAGAGAAGTAACTAGTACGAGAAAGTCTGTGCCATTCTGTAGCCACACTAGTTTACATTATGATTCAGCACTTCGTTACTATTCCCCAAACCTGGATTTTTTTTCGACCCGAAAACAATAATTAGGATAATAATATAACCACAACTGTCCCATAAAATATGTGTAATCATGATCGCTACTTTTGCAAAATATGTGAACATGCTTCAACTATAATACTCATTTCAACGAGAGACTCATCTCAACTCACAATTCATGATTGCCTCACCTCACTTCCGATAAATAGACAATTTATTGATAAACAGAGAATTCACTGTAGACTCAATTACTCAATTAATTCTTTGTGTTATTTGCTCACTATATAAGCCAACAAGACTATTGTTTGAATATAGAAGAACAAAACGCCACTGCTCTACTTTTCTACATATCAATGAGCTGTATTTTAATGAAAGAGAAATTGTAATTTTTTTCCTTTATCTCTTTCACTTCCAACGAAAATATTTATCCATCCGCTAAGTCAATTGCTTGGTCATTATGGAACTGTGGACTTCCAGATTTATTTTCATTGATACAATAGTCAAATTGAAGATGGAAGTACGGCGATCATTTGAATCTGCCGCGCGCGCCGCCGTAGACAACGCGCTCTCTGTGAATCGCTAGTAGAAGCGGCGAAGGTTCGACCGAGATACGCGCCATCGGGCTCCTGGCGAGGAGCAAGTCCGTGTTTCTTTTTTTTTCTTCTTTTTTCGGCTTTGCCGAAGGTTTGTGTACTTGTGTTGCATTTCGCGTTTTACTGTTACGTGTAAGTGACTGGTGTGGGTTCGTGTCGGACCTTACTCAATAGCCAGATCGGCTTTTGTGTTGGACTACGCCCTCAGAATGTCAGAGGGGAGTGCTTGTCTTCTTTGGCCTATTGTGGGGACGTGTCGAGCTAATTGTTTTAGCGTTGCCGGAGCTTCGTTGGTTTTAAAGATTTCATTGGCTTCGTTATACGAAAGCCGTGTCAAGCATTGAGTGAAGGACTCGATATCAAGTTCTTTCCTCCGTGCTTCCAGCCGTTTCCGAAAAGGAGGGCGTGCAAGTCTATGCCATCGCTGCGCCCGCTAGATAACGGCCCAGCCAGCGCCGAGCAGGCAGTTGAGTTGAGTGTGGCGCAGTGAAGTGCAGTTGCAGGCAGCGGAGAGTGCGGTTTCGTACGCCGTGCGAGGGAGGAGAGACGGAGCAGTCAGGAGGAGCGAGTCCTTGGTGATGGGGGCTACATGGTCGCGAGATCGCTCGGAGGGAGAAGACTTCGTCAGAGTGACAGTCTCCCACCCCGGAGACGCCCCAACGGGGGTGGCGGCCCTTGCAACCACACCCGGAAGAGACGGCCGAGCAAAGGATTACTGCAACTTGGGGCTTTACACTGCCGGAGGTGACGAGCTGGCGTGACAAGAGACGCGTCACGCCGCTTGAAGATCATTTTCAGAAAGGCATTGGTGTACGCAGAAATTTAAGAAAGTGTAACGAAGTTAGATTTAATAAAGGAACATTAAGTCTATGTTCAACGTTCATTTACTGAAGATAACAATACACTTATTAATAATCATAACATATGTACTTTATATATTTCGGTGTTTTATTTATCTTGTGTTTTGTATGTGTATTTATCTTGTGTTTTGGTGTGTGTAATGTTAATTAGTTAATAAATCAATCTATTATCATGTTTGTTGTCCTCATGCACTGTTGATTTGTCTTTATACTCTAGCCCTGATGAAGAAATTAAATATTTCGAAACGTTGGCGCAACTAATTGTTTCTCAATACACAATGACCAATCCCGTGAACCAAGTTTAATTTATTATTCGTCAATGGTCGTGATTCTACGATGATTGATTTTTTCTTAGAGAAACATTTCATTACGCCACTCCACCAATTCTCACACCGACTAAATTTTCGTTCTCAGTGCCCCACTGCTTACTAAACACCACACATTATCCGACAGCAAGGCTCCAAAGAAGAGCCATTCACTTTTCACGCGTTGCGTTATGGAAAAGCAACTTTTTGTTACAGTCTTATGTTAAAAAACTGTCGAACAGTATATAATATACGATACTAAGTTACTGCAATTTTCGTTAATATATTAAAATATTTAAGTTATTGCATTGTTACATGAGAAAATTTTATTTGTTGTTCTTGAACAGTGTGCGTTCTACAACTCAACCAAGTGAAGAATGAAGGAGGTTATTGCGGCGCGTCGTGGAACTAATAGTGTAAACGCGGGTCAGTACAGGGAGTTTCACTAATAAAAGTCGTGAGGAGAGTGTTGTTTTTGAGCGTAGCTTTGGAAAATGTGAGTTCTCGTCGAAGTCTGACTCTTCGCAGACAGGCAAGACGCTTTGCCTGTAATGTAATTAAATTTTGTGTTAGTGGAAATGAAATTGCTCGAAAGAAACGTATATCAAGTACCACTAATATAAAAATAATGACATCCGAAGCAAATGATAAAATAACAATAGCAGACTGGAAAAAAGCTCTCACTCATACCAATACAAATAGCAAAAGAATACTAGGATAGGGATGCTTTGCTTGAAACTGCTGTTGATGGCCTTGTAATCACTCCTAACGACGCTCGTTTTCAAAACATGTATCTATGCAATAATAGTATATTATGCAACTAGTTTATAATGTTAATCTTTATTGCATGAGTACATGTTTTGAAAACGAGTGACGTTAGGAACTAGTTTTCAGATTTGTACGAATACAATAAAGCAATATCATAAACGCGTAGCATACGTTATTTTTTTGTATAACAGCATTATAAATTTGAATCAAAGTTAACTTTTGGAAACAACTTTGTGACGTCACGAATATTTCACATCTGTGCGAAAAACGGTGCTCGGCTGTTCGGTTAACCGCTACGAGTACTACCCCACGATATTCTCGCTGCGATTGTCTGAATATGTGATGACGCAAATATTCAAGACAAATGGCAAATACATTATAATATGTGCCATTAGATACCATTTTATGAAAGATTTTTCGTAACGAAAAAGGTCCTTTATAATGCTGGAATATCAAAACAACATTGTATCACGCTACTTTTAGTATAACATTATATTCTTGGATTTAAACATAACTGCCCCTTACGTAAATCGACTGTTACGATGTCATCCAATCGGGAGGTTGAAAGTCACCATAGTGACGTTACTAGTGATGTTAAGCAAGTAATTGGATGACACCGTAGCAGCTGAGAATCTACCAAGTGCAGCTATAAATAAATCGAAGTTTATATTTATAAAATAACCACAATTAATTTCGGGGACAAATTTTAAACGTAGTTTTCCAATTGGCAACAACAGATGTTGGTATTATCACATCACGAAGGGAACGCGGGCAGGGAGCACGGTGAGGACAAGCAAGGTGAGGGCAGTTAGAACGGACCATGACGCCAGCGGCGGTGACGACGCGAGGATGGACGCTGAGGCGGATATTAAATATTCTACTTCTACTGCTACTGCTACTACTGCTACTACTGCTACCGCTGCTACTGCTGCTGCCACTGCTGCTACTACTGCTGTTGTAACTGCTACAGCTACTGCTACAGCTACTGCTGCAGCTACTGCTACAGCTACTGCTACAGCTACTGCTGCAGCTACTGCTGCTATTGCTGCTGTTACTGCTGCTGCTACTGCTGCTTCTACTGCTTCTGCTACTGCTGCTGCTACTGCTACTGCTGCTGCTACTGCTGCTGCTACTTCTGCTGCTGCTGCAACTACTACTACTACTACTACTACTACTACTACTACTACTACTACAATGTACTACTACTACTACATTGAACTAATAATAATATAACACATAATAATTTACAATAATAGTATAATAAGAACAGACGGTGAGGACGGGGCGATGAGAGGACCGGTATAGATAGGCGGTGAGGACGGGCGCTGAGACGGGCAGTCAGGACGAGCTCAGAGGTCACGCGATGACGACGAGCAGTGATGACGGGTGGTGAGGACGGGCAGGGCGGTTGGCCAAGAAGCACGGGCTGCGAGAACGGACTGTGTCACAAAGTAGCATATGTGTCAAAAGTTGCCCTTTAATGAACGATTTCTTGCAACAGAAGAAGTCGTTTATAATACTGGTACACAATAAGTAATATGTATTTTCAAGTTGTATTTTGAAGTTGACAAAGATCGATTAGTATGCGTACGAACGTTTTGTGACAAAGGCAGTAAATGTAAAACAAAGATTTTTCTGAAATATAATTTAAGCACTTCCAATAATGCTTTCTACTAACAATTCAGAGAAGTAATAGCTGCTTCTACGATATTACTACAAAATTAAATTACATTATTTAATATAAATTAAATAACATCAATTGACAATGTTCTACAACTCTAAATAATTAGAGACATTACAGAAATCTTGAAGTATGTGTGCAAAATTGTTCTAATTTAGCTTAATCACCTCTTAAATTGTTCTTGAAATTGTCAATCAATGAACGTATTCTTGATTTCAAATCACTGTTTGTTTTGTACCTTGTGCAGACCTATCCTACATTAGTTAATTATTTAATCATAATCACCAATTGAATATGCACTTCCATATCTTGGGGCACACTTTCTGCCCACAAAGTCTGTATATTGTCTCTTACATTAATTCTTCAAGAAAACCTAGAACTTGATTTCATCCACTCTAAAGTTCAGTTACCATCTCATTGAAGTTATCTTTCTATCCAAGAAACTTTGGATAATGATTCATGTTATTAATATCCTCATTATAACAGATTATCGTCAACTGATCCTCATCACCAAGGCTTAAATTCTGATGACATATCATCTTTTCATTGGAGCGTTATAGACATAGCTAACTTGTAATTGAATGTTTATCATGATATAATGATGATAGAATTGTATACTTATTGGGTAACTTTTTGTCATTTTTCAACTCTTTGGACCTTCGTGTCATTTTTGTTATATCTATGAATTTGGTTTTTATTATTATTATTATTATTATTATTATTATTATTATTATTATTATTATTATTATTATGTTAGTGAATGTTTTATGAATTTTCAATGGCACACTAAAACCAAGTTTTTATTGTCTCATCAGTTCATGACAAAATTCACTACTGCAGTGATTCTGTTTTTCAAACTCTCAAAATTATACAGATCTTCAGTAAGTTCCTTTACCTTTCAAAACTTACAGGTGGAAGATTGGAGTTAAGGATTACATTTCCTCCCAAAATAAAAACTTTATATTTAATATAACTTTATTTATATAGATTTTATTGAAAGTTGTAAGGTTTATTGAATTAAAGAATATTTTTATACACATTTTCGAGTATTTAAAAAAAATTAAATCATTTTACCCCTTATTTTTAAGTCATTATATAGGTCACTTTCCTCATATTTTTAAAGTAAATAAATAGATAGATCATTTTCAAACAATTTTTTGGCTATCTGAATACGAGCACTGCTCATCAGTGTCAATCAATGCATATTGTTCAAATTATAAAAATTAACTTCTAGAGATTATTACATTTGCATTGGATCAAACTCATTTGCAGACACAGGCATGTGCACAGAGGAGGCCTAAGCATTGCTGGTGCTAGGCATGGGCAGAGCGGGTGATCACCCAGGAGCCTGCAAGTCAAGAGGCCCGATGATGGCACTAATAGGGAAAAAATTATGAAAAAATTGAAAAAGGAATTAGTACTTGAGAAACTGATCTTGTAATTTTATAAGTTGTGGTACAGTAGTCTGATATTTCATAAAATTTTCAATTAACTGTTTATCTTTAATGTGTTTATAGTCTTACTTACAAGGTAAAACAATGAAATGAAACAAATGATGCTTACATTGCCGTAGTTTCTACTGAAATTCATATTGATTATTTCATGTATTTAACAAGTAATTTTATTTAACACGAACTAAACAAACAATTTTTTTAGCATTCAAAGATCACCATGGAAATTGTATTGTATGAAATCTATATACTTTTGATTAAAACTATTTTTGAAAATATATTTGCAAAATATTTTTCTAGTTTAAACATAATGTTTGTTCTTTATTGAAATAAAATAACTCAGAAATAAAATAATACAGTTTCGGGATGCAACTTTCACATTTTAAATTTTTTTCTGGGGGGAGCTATGTTTCAACATTGCCCCAGGCCCAGAATATTGTCTAGCTCCAGCACTAGGCCTCTGATTTTCCTCCTTTTTAATCTAACAATTTGGGAAAATATTATACAACATTTGAGGAAGAGACTCCCTAATCCACAAGGCAACCATGTAACTGGTTCAACAAAAAATCAATTGTATTTATTAACTGAATAATTTCAGTTATAATTTCATTCTCCTTGCAAGTTTTATTTATTTACTTATAAAATATGTCATTTGTAAGTGGGGGAGCACAAATATGTTTAGTCCTCTCCTCTCGTTTTAGGCTTGCTTTGCCTATGTCTGCAGAGAAACAGTTGATGTTCCCTGTCTGCTGCTAAAGTAGTAATTGTATCATCCATTACTGTTGTAATATTTACAAATTCAAAATTTATTAGACAAATTTCATAAAATTCTCTAGTAGGCTTCCCATATATGCTGTACTACTTTAGTACAACATATCTGTAAACATGAAACAGAAGGCTTTGTTATCCAACTTGACTATCCAATGAAAGCATTTTATTCATATAACACTGGGGGAAAAACATTTACTTGTGTGTATGACAAGAGACAAACATTCTTCCATATTATAAAAAATAACTGTCATAACTTGAATATGACTGACTTGTTTGAATTTCTTCTTTCTTCTTTTTTCTTCTTCTGATTTTTAACATGCAAAACCCTAGTAAAGAATGAAAAAAGATAAAATTTTACTCCAAATATATATCACTTCAAGAATAATATAAACCAAGAACATAAACTCTATATTCACTATTTTTTAAATGAACTATGAATTAATACAAATATATTTACATTACTAGACTAAAACATAGTATTCTTCAATAATTAAATCTCTTTTAAGATCCACATTGATTTTTTTAAGTAATGTATTTAATGTAAAGGGAACTGTTTTAATGAACAATTAAAAGTTAAACAAACTCTTCATTACACACTGTTTTATTAAACTGACCTTTTTTAAAAATATGTTGAGGTAAGTTAATTATTTTAACAAATATATTTGAAAATAAAAACAAATTAATCTGAATAAAATGTTAATATTTTTAAAATCCTCCAATTACTTTTAAATCGCACTTATTAGGAAGAAGAGGAAAATTTGGATTAATAATAATAAATTTTATTTTATGTAATATAAATTGAGTGATCTGGTTGACCCGGATGGCCAAGGTGGGTAGAGTGTGTGCTCACACAGCCACGTTGGTGTCGAATGGTGACCCATTTGAGTGCCACTGTCAATATGGTTGATTGTCCCTTTGTCTTTCTCGTATGTGTGTTGGCCAGAGGTGTGAAGGCCTTGTGAGTCTGTTGACCACAGACAGAGGAGCCTGTGTGTGTGTCTAGTATAAAAGGTTAAAATGTGTCCCCATGATTGACATAGCGGGTACCTGGTGTAGTAGAAATAGGCATCTCTTGAAGCTGGAAAAAGCCCCAGGAAGTGTATGTGTGTGTGTGGGAGGGGAGGTGAGAATGAAAGAAAAGAAAAAAAGGGGTTAAAAGACTGTCTGACTGATCTGAATATAAGAGATATGGCTCAATCATTAGTGAAATTCCAATTCAATTTATTGATATACTTGGAACATATGCAAGCAAATGGATAGAATAATTAAATATAATATATTTGTCATTTAAAAAATATGTAATTAAAAAATAAAGAACAATCACCAGTTTTCTTAGGAAAAAGGTTTTTTTCATTTGTCACACTGTATGGCATAGTAGCATAATTATATATTAAATTCAATTACAGGACATTCCTTGAAGAACTACATGTTTTAGAATTTTCTCCACAATTCATTTAAGAACATCATTATTTCACCAATTAAAGTGTTCCTTCTCTTATTTGAAATTTGACAGTGATATTGACATGTGATTGTTTACAAAAATTGAAAGTGACATAACAGCTTTTGACAATTTTTATTTACATTTTGAAAATTTATAACATCTTATTTATTTTATTGTTACATATTTTAATTCAGTTATTATTTTACCAGCACAAGTGAAAATTAATACCTTATTAGATAAAAAATGTACAACTTTAAAGCTTTCAATGTGTTTGCAAGAAATAAAAGTATTACCTTCTTTTTAAATATTGTTTATATTTTCATCCAAACCCCTTTCAAACTGGGATAACAAGTTTGGCAATAAAAATTCAAATTCAACTATCAGTGTTTATTTAATTGTAATAATATGACAATAAAAGGGGGAATGATAAAATATTTATAACTAAATAAATATTTTAACAAAAGACTAGATAAAGAATCTTAATACTTTTACATATTAATTTACCATAAAAATGTTAAACAAACTGTGTGTTAAGTATGTGGAAGTAAAATGTATGCACATTTTCTTGAGTTCTGGAATCCCTAATTCTTCTCATATACTTTACCAATTTGAATCTTGTATAAAGGTAGGTGTTCCATATAAATAACATTGGCTAACAACTAGCTTTTGAAATTAAACCTCCATGATCACAAATGCTGATGGGATAGAAAAACACATAAATCAGTTTTAGTGATTTTAATAAATTTTTTGGCAGGACAAATTCTTGAATAAAAATGTCTTGTGATGAAAAAAAAAATAGGTAGAGTCTAAATAATTTTAACAACAAATGGCAATTAAATGCGGAATCATATTTTCAAGGTTGTACATTGTAAAAAGAAGTAGCCTTAGATTAGGAATATGTTGCAAGCAAAAAACATCATCTGTTGTTTTTTTCTCAAAACTTTCTCAAGATATGTTTTACAGATTCTCTGGACCAGCAAGATTCTTGGAGAGTTGAAGTGAGCTCTGAAGCTTTGTGAATGTTTAGGGGTTCCATAATACTTTCTGGAAATTTCTTATAGCAATATGTTTGACAACAAAAGCACAATATGGTTGCTACATATCTCGTTTTTGTAGGCATCATTCCTACTTAGTTATAGATGTTCTCGATCTCTATTTTATTATGGCAGCACATTCTATTGCTCTTTCTTTTCTGCTGGTTTCAAGAGAGTACTTTAACTTTACATTTTACAGTTTATTTTACATTTTACAGTTTACAATTAATACATTTTATTATTTCATCTCATGAGATTCTGTATCAAATAATAGATATTATTTGTATTTTCAAGACAATGTATTCATATTGTCTATGAGAGGAGCCTTGGTACAATTTTGAGAAATTCTTTTTAAAAAACATTGCCTAGATTTGAAAAGGTTTAGCAACTTTTGTTGGTCTCAAAGGAACTGTAAATTATCACTGTACAGAAGTAAATGGTGACAAATTGTTCAATGACTTCATAGTTTTAACAAATAATTGAAAGGCATAAAAAATAGGTTTACTCACTAATCAGAAATGTAGGTCCATTTCTTTAGGAAACCTGGAGCCTCTAACACATTAAAAATAGCTTAATTTGTATTGTCATTCCAGATGGTAAATAGTGGAGAGTGAATAAACTTGGACACTGATGAAACAAACTTCAGCTGCAATCCCTGGAAAGGTAACTTCCTATGAAAATAAACAGTAACATACATTGTTCAGAATATTATCTCAGAAAAATGTAAACCTTTGAGGAGGAGCAAGAAACATTAAAAAATCTAGTTTAATCCTACTGAAAATGTCCCTTCTTAATCCCTACTGAAATTGTTCTTTCTATGCCAATGGCATTTTCATAGTTTGACTCTTCACTTCTTTCTGCTAGCAATGAAGCAATATCTCACAACAACCAAAATTATTGATAATACCTTTTTTGCAAAACATCATATATAATTAATATTATTTACTTAAATATATTTTAGTTAAATGTGTCTTGAACTTTCTATTTTAGTTTCATGTTAAATGAATAAAAATTGGATGCGTTACATTTTTAATGTGTCATTTGGAATCTAAAAGGTATTGCATATTGACTTCTTCAAAGTGGTAACCATAAAGCACCAAAATTCTAAATTCTTACTAATAATTTTTTCGTAAATACTCGTGATATTCATTATAGTTTGGAACATGATTTTATTTTTAAGATGAAGTGCATTTTCAGATCAGGCACAGATCCACAGGGAAGGAAATAAAGGAAATTCCACCCCAACTTCCCCTAAAATTTTTCTAACTACTATTAGTAACCATTAATTTTAACTTGTCATGAAACTTAAAAGCAGAAATATTTTCGGATAATCATTAAAATGAATAAAATCATATCACAGCATGAGCTGTGATAGCACAGAGTGTAGCCTATGGCATTTTACAAAATCTGTAAAATGACACATTTGAACAAAACATTTTTAATTTCTCCTCCCAAAATTTGTCTCAGGATCAACCCCTGTGTAGATGTTCCTGAATTTATTTTATTATTTTCAAAACATATTCTGAAAACTAAACATACATTAACATGTACTTTAATCTCAAAGTTTGAGTGCTATTGAAATGGCCTTATGTCAAAGTAATTAACAAAATGATTCCATGTATAATAGAGTAAAATAAAAGTAACAATCTCAAAAATCATGATAATGTAGTTTCTTTTTTTCTGAATGGAGCTGTTTGTGTCACATTCCAAGATTATCATAAGTATTTAACTTAATATTTAAGCTGGCTAGTGAACTATCTTAATTTTTTTTCTTTTAACTCAAACTACTTTTTTCTAACATATTTCTTTTCTTAACAAGAAATTAACAATAATTTTTTATTTATTGTCTACATTTGTCGAGTAGGCTTTTATTAATAATTAGATGTCACTTAGTAGTTTGTTTTTATATATTAAATATATTAAATACTTCAAAATGTCCAGCCTCAGGCAAATAGGAAACACATACTGATAACAGGCACAGATCCACAGGGAAGGAAATGAGGAAAATTCCTCCCTAAAATTTTTCAGTACCAATTAATTTTAACTTGTCACGAGACATTCAAGCAAAAATATTTTTGGGTTGTCATTAAAACTAATAAAATTACATCACACCATCTGTCCAGTGTAATCTGTGACATTTAACAAAATTGTAATATGACATATTCAACGAAAACATTTTGAATTTCCCCTCCTAAAATTCGTCTCTGGATCAACCCCTGCTGGTTGTGCTTTACAGAAGACATTGGTTCCTATTTTAACCCTATTGTAACTACTACTATTTTTAAAATGTTAAACAAAATATTTAAAACACCCCCTCCCCCATTAAAAGATTCAGAAAATTTGCATTTAAAACCCAAGAAATGAAAAATATTGCACAAGCACTAAGAACAACTACACTATAATATTAAACATTTGAAATAAAATTAATATTTTAACATCTGTAACTTTTCTAATAAAAAAGTATGATAGTGACCTAGTATAAAATTTGGCTTAAGAAATTGCTGGGTGACCCTAGTGTCATAGTCTGATAGATATTAATTCATCTTGTCCGTGCATACATTAATAATAATAATAATAATAATAATAATAATAATAATAATAATAATAATAATAATAATAATA
>BOPP01000403.1:101825-155484 GCA_017312745.1 Gryllus bimaculatus
CATATTGTTTTCACACAAGAAAAATGTCACTAGTAGATAAAGATTTTATCGTGAGTGGAACCGTTTATTTCGCGACGAAAAAGAAAATATTTTATCCTACACTGTCTTGGGAAATATAATGAAGCATTTGGATGTTCGTAAAGATGTGAATTACCCACACTCTTGAAATTCAATTTTGTTATATATAGCTGTTTTTTATGAAGGATTCTGCCGGTATTGCTTTACCCCCTTTTTTACATTCACGATTCGCTACTGAGTAGACCCAATTATATAAGCGCATACCTTCGTCTCGAATTCACTCTTCGCTATTGAATCCGGTAAAGAATTCAATGAATGCAGAAGTTTAGAAGAAAAGAAACATTTTATCCTCTTCAACAAATAAATTATTAATATTCAAAGATGTGACAGTCAAAAGTAATAAACATTACAACTGGATAGAAAAACTTAATAACTTAATGAATTACCGGGATTCTTAGTTGGAATATAAATGAGTAAAAATTACCTAAAGGAGACATATACGAAAGATCGCAAAACGATTTGAAAGGCTTCAAGCGGGAGTGATAATAGAACTTCTGTTCTTGAAGTATTTCAGTAAAGCGTTTTACAGTGGTTTCTTCGGTAGTTGGTGTAATAGCCAATTTTGTAGTCAAAGAAAAAAGAAAGGCACTAAGTACAAATCCGCAGTCTACGGGATGCATCATTATATCTACACCTGGAAGGTGGCATTGTGTCCACCACACGTAGAGGGACCAACGCTGATTTTGCCGGCGGCGGTAGCTTTTTTAATAACGAAAACACGCGTGCTGTGCTAGTTGGAGCGTGCGGAAACCACATCGGGCTTCACAGTTCGTACGACAAGCGTCGATGCGCGAGTGCGACACACAAAAAGGGCTGCACTGCACAGAAACAGTACAGGCATCAACGTTATACTAACGCTGTTGAAAACACTCGGGCAGCTCAATGCCAGCAAGGGGATGTAATAACCCAGAAACATGTTGTTCCTGCGTTAGTAATTTGTTTAATTGATTTTCTTGTGTGTGTTCTTTCACGAAATGTGGATGTAATTCTTTTTTGCCTGACGAAAGTGTCGGAAGCGGATATTTTTGAGACAGCATTCAATGTGTCCGTTTCTTCTTCTGTGACGTCAGCGGAGTGCACACATTCCTCGCTCTCTAGCTAGGCCAGAACGAGCGGCGCAACCGGCGAGATACCGGTGTTCACGTGATAACGAAACACCTTGACGTGGTCAGTGCCGTTTTGTGCAGGCTGTCGCGTCGGTGCCAAGCGGGCACCCGTGGAAAGTGAGGCACATTATGCCGCGAGTACTTCGATTCGTACTTCGTATTTGGAGAATGCCAGGGCAACGCCAGCTTTGCAGTTCGTGTGTGCTCACGCGCTGGCACCCAACGAGCGACGTGCTGCGACGTCGCAATGCACGACTGCTTGCTGCGGAGAACGCGCTTCCCGGGCCAAGTCTCGACAATGGAAGGCCGCGCGCAGCCGTATCGAGGAGGCCGTGGAGCAAGCGATGCAGGGCAAGCTCACAGGCAGTGTACAGGTGTACCTGAAAGTTTGGTTGGTTGGTTGTTAGGGATTCCGGGCGCGTGAACTGCTGAGGTCATTAGTCCCGTAAGCGCAGTGCATGTCCCCCTGGAGAAGTGGCGGTGATCTCTCCCACTGGAAGGCGAGACGAGATGGAGGTTAATTGTCAGTCCTGCACCGAGCTACCGGTGGCTAGAAGGGTATCTCTCACTAGGGAGAACCACCCCAGCCGGTTTAATGTCTCTAAGCATTCGACCGGTCTCTCGGCATATGTGGTAGTGTAGTGCAGGTTAGTGTAAGGGGTGGTGATACGACAAGAAAGAGGAAAGAAAGACCGCGTGATCGGAGAAACTACGGAAAACTACCTATCAGAGCAGCCCTCCAGACAGCGACTGAATTCGACCTAGCTGACAAGCTAGTGTCGGAAATATTACCACTGTCGGGTCTGGAACCTAGGACCTTCAGGATGGAGTCAATGCATTGCCATCAGATGATGCACTGAGCCACCTCTCCCGACTGGGTGTACCGAGCGCGAGAATGCAGCAAGTGCTGCAGGAGGACGACCAGTTACCTTTTCCCTAGGCGCACCAGTAAAAGGGCTACCTGATGGCGTGACGGCTGCCTCGTGACAAACGTAACTTCACGGCACGCGTACTGTGGATTGATGAGGTCACGTTACAGGGTACATTCTTCAACACGAAAGGGTCCATGTCGGGCGACTTCGCCGGCATCGGATTTGTTAGACTATCTATGGGCCGGCTGAAAGCCTCAGTCTCACAATGATGGCAGACCTTCGTCATCTATGTCGAATTCACGATGTCTGTGTCGAATCGACGATGGTGTAACGGTTAGCGTACTGGACTGTTGTACCGAAGTTGGCGGGTTCAAACCCGATCGAAGCCGTGGATTTTTAAGGGCGAAAAAATCCTTCGTACGCCTTCCTTCGGAGGGGAAGTAAAGCCGGCTGTCCCATGTTAGTAGATTTACTTGCATGTAAAAGACCCTCAAGCCTAAATGACGCCTCTGAGCTAAATTCAAATCGCCTGTTTCTCGCCCAAGAAATACCTCCTTTCTCTCCTAGTTGGTGAAAGGAGCGTAGCGAAATTTGCGTGGTCAGACGGAAGAGCGGGCCTGATGGTCCGAGTCTCACCACGTAAAATAAGGCAAATTCAATTCAATTCAATTCAATTCAGGCGCCGTGTGGAGGAGAGTACTAGCGTCGTGTCGTGGAGCTCACCTAGACGCGCGCGTCTCAGTTCTTTGGATTAGCCAAAAGTGGCCCCGACAGCCGGTCGCTGCGTTCGCCTGACCCGATGCCCCTTCGTGGGGGGGGGGCGGCTCCGTCAAGGATTTTGTGGATGCGACCTCACCGGACGACGCGCCGTCGCCACGCAGATGGCCACACGCATCTGGGGCCGACCTCCCGCTGATACTTCGGGCGTGTGTCACGGAGCGTTGTGACACGTGCCCTGTTATGGGGCCATACGTGCGAGGTCATTTTGAGCTTGCACTCTAACAACTGTATTTGCGGCAGCAAATATTCGCGTCAGCAAAAAGCAGCAGCAGCAAAATATATGTATTCGCGTCAGCAAAAAGGTGGCGGTGTTACAGCGGGTTTTCTTATTACACGGTCTTCGGACCTCTGTCTCGCAAACCTGCCCTCGACTGTGCCTCGCGTTTCGGTCTTATAATGCGTTCAACATCGTCCGTTCTCCGACAGAGCCGTCGTCATAGGAAAATATGAGTTTCCTAGTCACTTAATTCTAAACCAATTATGCTTGTTATTGATCATTGCGCATTTTTTTTCAAAAGGTAATGTACATTGTACTAGTCGGTGGATATTGTCCCTTCGAGAGCTAAATTAAATAGTTATTTGATTTCTAATGTCATTAGCTTCGAGTACTCTTTTACCATCCCACGCAATGTCTTGAGAATATGAGATCAGGTAAATAACATCGTGAAGAAATAGTGAAGAGCCCTACATTTAGTAATGGGATTTTTGAAGAAGGTTAATTGTCAGTGCCGTAACGTAGGTGTCTTAGCCAGGGCACTCGTCCTTGGCGCCATTTTCGGTAGGGCGGGGGAGGGTGGTTGTCCGCTAAAACATTAAAATGTCTTTATTTTATTAGAGAGTAGATATATTTGTGTTTCTCAGCATTAAGTTTTTATCCTAAGGTATATCATGCCCCACACGTTAACTTTTTTACAAATTAAATAATTTAGAAAGTTCCACTACAGCACTAGTAAATTTCTTCAATCAAACGGTGTGAATGGATTCGAATTTCAAGTTAACTACGAACAGCGGTGATAAAATACTTACTATGGAATTGTATCTGAGGCTGCAGAGGATTTCACAGACGCAGTGGGAGTTCGCGTGGCCTATGAACTGCGATGGTAGCCAATACTGCCTTCGGAATTATAATAACTGTCTACAAAAGTTTTGTATAGGTGTCGGCTACGACGCATATCAGTGAGCACCATTCTCACTCTCAGATCATAAATAATTTTTATTCCATTCATAAATCGTTATTCAGGAACAATTGTATCATGCACTATTACTTTTTACTCTCGAATTTATTTTATAAAACGGGTATGAACTTCTTTGGATCTGTATTTATGTTTCTTCCATCATGTTTCCTCTTTACCTTTATTGTTACTTTTATTTGCAATATTGGAATATATTGACAAAAATATTATTGAAACCAATATGATATAAAAACATTGTTTCTGTGGAACGCCAAATTTTATTCAATACAGTGACATCGGTGTCGTAAGTTGTTTCAAAGTCGCTGGAAAAGTAACCATATCCTACGTGTTGACAGTACAAATAATTAAACACATATCAAAATACTATGATGGTTCATTTCTTCCAACAAACCTCCGCACAATGAATTCAAATTGGTTCAAAAGAAAATTGGCCCAAGATTCTCGAGAAGTCACACAATTTTGGTTATTTCATCCTTTAGCGAAGTCTAAAGCCTGCATTTTGTTTTTCTGCTTTCTATTTTCTCGATCAGCAGTTGACAATAGAAAGAGAACATGGATGCAACCGCTAGAAAGCACCGGAGGAAATGAACCTCGATGAACACTTGCGATACCCTCGTGAAAGTTTTGCACAATAGAAATAAACAGAGACATGTAAATGAAAACATAGAGTTGATTGATACAACTTCAATGTTAGATTGAAAATTATAAACATAAATCGAGGAAAACAATTAAAAGAGTTCTCTACTGCCTGAAATATTTAGCTCTTCAGAATTTCTAGATCACAGAGAGGTATTTAGATATGGTTACGGTACAGACACCGACAAGGAAAACTTAATAGGTTCATTTCAACTACTGACTGTCTTAGACCATATTTCGAAAGAGATTTATGGGCAAAATAATTTTATATCAACTTCATATATTTCCTTCAGATGTTCAGATTGAAGCACAGCCCTTATGGCAATGGATGATAGTAAAATGTATTAAATTAGATTCGAAAATCAAATAGTATGGCCTGTTCTTTCATTCCACTTCACATCATGCCCCTGGTGAACAAATGTGTATAACTTGTAAACAAAGTGGAAATTGAATATCAGAATACGGCAGTTCCTGTCACAGAATCTTTTCATGACTTCTTCTAGATCAGGAAAAACTATGCCGAGGAAATATTTAAAGAAGCTAATGGAGGACGTGAAGCTACAGAGTTGCCAGTCTCGCTGCTTCAATATTACAAACGTAATGACTGGTCACATAACTGGAGTACGACAAAGAATGTTAGAGAACTTGGAATGTTCGTTAAAAGTGATAATCAGAAATGAAATTTTGTAGGTGTGCAGACTTCAAAGCAAGAAATAACGGTACTTACATTTTTTCGAACATTTGGTTCTCTACATACATTATTTTCTCGCACTTTTTAAAGCTAGGAATATTTAAAGAAACGCAGTACCTTCCCATATTAAATTTTTTTCTCAAAATGGATGGACAGCTAAAATCATTGCTGTGAAACAAATTAGTTAGTCTGTTGAATAAAATATCTTAGTATTTCAAAATATTACTTCAGATGAATCATAAACGATGGATACTGTGAGTGAAGAAAAAAGATAAAGAAAACATTGGTGCCGTTTTTGAGAAAGCGTTCTTGTTGCCTTTATTTCAGGCAAAAATTATTCAAATATTATTCGTATTTTTTTAAAATGTTCATTACCTTATTTATATGTAGCGAGTGTCATGAGGGTTGGTCAATAAAATGTCTGTTTTTTAAGTGCCAACGTTTCGGCATTTATTTGGCCTGCTTCAGAGCTAGATGTAGATATAGAAAATAGGAAAGTGCCAACAATGGATTTTGATGATTTACTATTACAGAAGAGGAAAACATCAATAAAACACAATTCATCATACCAAAGGACAGAAAAAACAGAAAAACAAACAAACTAATGTACATAAAACTACAAGTAATTAGTTTTTTCTATCTCTTAGTATGTAAAATTATGATTTATTGTTCTTTTTCCCTTTGGTGGTATTTTTTTTCTCTTTTAAAGGTATTTCCTTCTTTGTAATGGTAAATCACCAAAACCTGTTATTGCTGGCGCATTCCTTTCAGCATATATATTGTATACCTATAGCCCTGAAGCAGGCTAAATAAATGGTCGAAACATTGGCACTAAAAACACACTTTTTATTGACATATCATCATGTCTCTACATACACTGTAATCCGTTGTCACGATCAGAACAACAAATTATCTTATTTCAATACACACACACACACACACACACACACACACACACACACATATATATATATATATATATATATATATATATATATAAATATATATTCGTATATATGGAGAGAGAGAGAGAGAGAGAGAGAGAGAGAGAGAGATTTTTAAAAAATGGACCTGAGCCATATTTATTTCTTTTTATTTGGATAGAACAATACAAAGATCAGTGTTTAACACACTCTACATTTCTTATAATTACTTATATCAACTTATCTAATTAACTAAAGATAGTCTTACTAATATTCTTAAAATACAACCTACATTACTACTAGAGTGGTAGATGTGTCTTTATATAATATTTTTAATTTGTTTCGAGATCTGAGAATTTATTTAGGAATGTATGGAAAGGAAATTTATTTTCGATGCGGGTTCTGTGTATTAGATTTTGGCAGAGTCTTAGCGGGTTTAGGTTGGGTATATTTGAGATGTTCTGGAAGATGTGGGTGGATACAAAAATGATGTGGTTGGTTATCGGTTTTAGCTGGAATTCTTCATGGAGTTGAGCATTGGAGATGTACCATGGGACATTCGTGATAGTGCGGAAGAACTGATTTTGGATTACTTGGAGTTTTTGTGTATTAGATTTGGCTGCGCTGATCCAAACTGGGCATGCATATAATAGTAGTGGTCGTATGATAGTTCTATAGAGCAATAAGGTAGTGATGTATGGTAGTTTAGCTGATTTATTTATTATTGGTTTTAGTTGGTGCAATTTTATTTTTTCTTGAATAACTTTATTGTCGATATGGTTTACAATTGAGTAGGGTGTCTAAGAAAAGGCCTAGATATTGTATGGGTTGATTATGAGGATGCCGTTGTATAGGTTGTTGATTCAACTGTAAGGAGGGTGGGGGGACGTAGGGTCCTAGAGAAAATATTTTTGCTGCTGTTTTTGACGGATTTATTTTAATTTTATTTTTGTCTGCCCAGCTGTCAATTTGGCGTAGATGAAGATCGATTTTTATTGAATTTATGTTTCGGTAGGTCGGCTACGAACAATTTGTAAAGAGCGGGAGATAATGGGGAGCCTTGGGGATGCCTGCTTTGACCGCTCTTGGATTAGAGTGATGGTTATCAACCGTAACGGCAAAAGTTCTATTGTTGAGGATGTTGGGAATGATTTGTGTAAGATAATGTGGAGAGCCTATTTCTTTCATTTTATAGTTTAGAGCTTGGTGCCATGTTCTATCGAAGGCTTGAGAAATGTCGGGAAAGATTTTGGTGTTTTTGGAATGCCGTATGGAAGTTCCTGAGTAGTTGGTGATGTGTGGACACTTTTTCTGTGAATCCCATTTGTTCTATGGGTATGGCCTCTGAGATGTGTTTTGAATCTTTTTAATACGAATATTATGTTTTCTAATAATTTAGATAGCGAGGGAAGCAGACTCAGTGACGGTAGGTTACAGTTTCCTTAGATTCTTCGGCCGCATATCCGAATCAGTATTGCAAACATTGGATATAGTATTGCGTATAAAATACTTGAAAGAATCATCCGTAATTTCTTTACGGTGTTTAATGGTGTTATCATCTTTATTTTCATACTGACGAAAAATTTAAAATGTTACGGAATTACCGCGCTTGACAGTTAATATTTAATCAAGTAAATAATCTGCCATGTTTGTCAAAAGCAGAGAGGAAATGAGTTCATAAAATGACAACCTTGAAAGCCGTCTTCCGCTTAAGTTCCTTCTTAACGTTTTCTCCGTCTTCACGAGCGTAGCTGTTACGTCGAGGGGATCTCAAGGTCATCTGATGAATCTTACGGAGAGAGCGTTCCAAGCAGATCCGTTGATGCCACACAGCGAAATCAGGTGCTAAGGAAAGAGACAATTGTTCCTCGAAGCATTGGTTATTGTCATTTGTACGAATAACAACTACTTTATATGATGACGTATTTCATAGTGATACAACAGTCATGAGCAAGCTGAATGGCGACGTGCTTTTATTTCCTTGTTAGTGACTGGTTCAGAATTAAAGTTACCTAACCTAAAAAAATAACTTCAAAGATCATTTCAGTGATTTCACTCTAGTAACTGATTAGTTTCATGTAGTTCAATATTGTATGTATGTATGTACTTGGCGCGACAGCCCTTGAACGGGCTCAAGCCTACCGGCGACGTCCCTGCCTCGCGGCCATGGGTTAAGTGGGTACGTGTGGTTAGCACATAAACATCCCTACGCCGTATTCCGGTCTTCTCAACCTGCGAAGAGTGCAATATTGTATTAGTATAACATTATCTTACAAATCTACCACATATATTAGAACTAAATACCTTAATGACACCAAAGGAATTCCTCTTCTTTTCCATTTACATGGGTTTGAGAATCCTCACCGTTCGATTATGGGACCTGCTGGGATTTTTCGTCTGCTAGTGTCACGATAGGGAAACTCCATGGGATTGACACAGGGAAAATCTGACCAGTTTTAGACACGGCACGACAGGTAAACCTTATACGATTGGCACTAGGAAACATCGATCATTTCTAGACAGGCCTATCTAGTCAGAAAATTTGATTTGGAGAAGGCAACCTAAGAAACATGTTCGGTTGTTAAGAAGTAAAATAATATCACACAAATCATTTTTGTAGAATACACAGAGAAATTACTAAACAGGTATATAGGAATTAACCCTTTTTGTTTCGAATTGTCAGCGCCTATGATCAATACTGACGCCCAAGTGAGTAAATACACTTCCCATACCAATTAAGTAAGAATTATAGTTGATGGAGAAATAGCATACGTGACAAACAGCAATTTAGTGAAATTAATTGGGTCAACTGCTCAATAAATCTCTCATTTGCTAAATATTGAACAAGTCATTCTTATCGAGATTTCTTTAATGAGGAGCTAATGGAAACTCCTCAGTTTTGATTTAGCTCATTTAAAAATGTTATTGGTTAGAATTCATAAGTGATGATCGGGCTTCCTTAAAAGTGAAACGATTAAAGCTAGTCAGTTGTGATGGGGTGTCCTTGAAATGTAACTGACTAAAGCTAGTCAGATCTGATCGGGATTTCCTGTCGAGGAAAGCTCCGGTCTTCCTTTATAGATCTTGCAAGAAAACAAAGGTTTCCTTTACAGTGCTAGTCGGAAAACTAATTTCCTAACTAGCATACGTATTAGGGTTTCCCGACTAAACTTTCTACTAGGGATGTTCTTAACGTAAAATAAAAATGTGCTGAAGTAGATAATATATTTTTAATTTGCACATACTTCCTTTTCATAGACGCAAAAAAATGTGGATGCTGTTGTAATGTACGTGTTTTTGTAACTATGCACTCCATATTTTAAAAATTGCTGCGCATAATACAATATTTTTATGGCAGACTTGTATTTCGTTGTATATCTGTTGGGTTTTTACAGTATTAGATTCTATTGTGTGTAGTATACAAAATAAAATATTAATTTTATTATTTTGACTTTGATGCGCTTGTACATGGGTAAATCTGGTGGCCTTTTTTATTTTGTATTCCATTTAAGAAGTATAACATTCTTGAGAATCTGTGAAAATCATTTAGAATTTGTCGATATCATAGGAGACACTGATATTATAGGGGACCTGGAACAATAAAACACTTGAAAGAGCTGCATAAACCTCATATTTACAACTGATAAAGCGAGATGCAAGAACTGTTTGCGTTTTTATCAGTAGCTGATAACAGTGGAGGTGGAGGAGCAGATGCCTTACGACGTGGATGGGTCTCCTTTAAGTTGTTTCATCAATCATACATGTCGCAAAGAAGTCTTGGTAATCGAGATTTAAGGCATAATTTTTAAGTATGAAACCCAGTTGTTCTTTGTTGGAAACATCTGCTTTCGAATGAATTTTATTTGGAGCATAAAAGCACTAGGTAACAAAAAATCTACTAGTAATTATTAGAAGGCTATTCGTTAAAATCATCTACTTCTTTAGTAACTGAACTTTTTCCCCTTCAGATGTTTAATATGAATGCAAAAATTAAGCAAAAGAAAAGTCGTTTTGCCAAGCAATTAATATCTATGTGTTCAGATGAAACTTTAACTTACAATGACTTCAAGCGTTAAATCTTAAAAATGAAGCGCTTAATGGTATTTTTACACAATACGTCACCTAATCTACGTGACCGTCACATGTTACACAATTACACTAATACAACACCTATCAATAGTTTAGGCGCTAGTATTGTTCATAACAGACAGATAAACCAACGGGCGGGTGGGCGAACGGGCGGACAGACGGATGGGCGGGCGGACGTTTTGAAACTAACGGTACTCAGCGGTACATACTTTTTCGATTTTTTCTAAATTTACAAATTTCGAAACTTCAGAGGGTTCAACGAAAATGAGACCTTCCCCATTCTTTTAAGCGTCTCTTCTTTTAGCCGTGAAAAAGTTTAAAGAAACAATTTGGAGTGGTTTTTGAGAAAACATGTAGGAATTGCATAGATTTCGTTTACAAATTACCTTGAAACTACTCATGTTTTGCAGAAAACATGACCGTTTTTAAAGAGATATTTTTTACAACAGACTTTGTCAACATCAAAAATCTCTATTTTCCATTTTGTAGTTTTGAAAAGTTAACTTTTTGCAATTTTTAAAAAAAAACGAAAAGTTTGCCGAAAAAGGGACTAGCACAATATTTTTACGGTCCTTTATTACATATGAGGAGAAATTTTCAAGAAAAAATTTAGAACGGTTTTTTAGAAAAAAATGTTTAAAAGCATTAATTTCCTATATTTCGCGCTAAAATAAACAAAATTACTCCCATTTTAGGAAAATTGAGCATTAACTTATTTAAAAATCTGTCTTTGATGAACAGATTTCATTAAGGAAAAAAATCTATCTTCAATATTATAGTCGTAAGAAGACGCCCATAAAATGTTCACTTTTACAATTTTCGAAAAATCTGGGATTTTAACGAACATGAGAACTGCAGTGTTCTCTTAAGCGTTAGGACAAAGTTCAATCAAAAAACTGGTACCATTTTTGAGAAAAATTTGAAAATGTTTGTGAGACTTCATATAAAGAACCCTCAAAATATCCGGTTTACACTCCCCAGTCCTCGAGTTGGTTCATATCGATCAGGGAATATCGATTTCGATTTTGGAGAAAGTCGGCTGAACGATGTAGACGCTAGTACTGACGCCAGATACGCAGACACGTTTTGCTGTCAATCGATTTTTTAATATCAAAACGCACCACAATACGCAGGCTTCTGGATACACAACGTGTTGGAGGAAGTAATTTACTATTTCTGTAATATATAGCGACGATCTACTTTTTCATTACCAGGCCCGGCAATAGGAGTTTTTATGCCAAAAAACTTGTCGTTTTCCAGCACACGATTACATAACTTTCTGTTTTTTCGAAGGAAAGTAAAAAGAGGAAAGGGAAAGGAATTTACATTACATGAGTTCGGATTCTTCCAGTTTCCTTAAAACAAATTAAAGCGGTGATACTATGAATTTATCTATGTTGATATCATGCTTAAATGTAACTATTTTCAATGACTAATAAAACATATATTTCCATCGTCCAATAGGGATAGTTGGATCCTATCAAATGTCAAGTTTTATTTACTTCTCCTATATTCTCCATACTTCAGGATTCTGTTCAAAAGGGGCTACTTGTGTACATTTAATTACCCGGTTTTTTGTCTTCCAAAAAATACTATGATGGAAATAACTCCACTTGTGTCTTGACAAGAAAATTAATACGTTTTGTTTTATTATTTTGTTGCAGTAAGATTCATATTCGTTTTGCACATTTTAGTTCTCTGATTTGGTCTTGGGAATTAAACGACTGAGCTCTTTCGAATGAAGTGTTAGAAAAATACCTTGCGAATTCTGTATTCCGAATATTTATGTTTATACTGAAACGTTTATTACATTTCAGCAATTAATCCTAGAAACACACTGTGATTCCCTCTACTTCGCCATATTAATACATTGTACATGTTAAATGGCGTTATATTGTTATTTCATCTCCCTTGGAGGTTAGAAGTGGCAATTGCAGCTCTAACTCCAGAATAGCATATTTATTAGTGTGTTGTGAAATGTTTGAACTGACGGATCTCATACGACCCAGCACTGCAACATCATTGCATGAGGCACTTTGACTTTCTCGTATGCTACTACGTCCCTGATACTCAAAAAGTGGAGTTTTCTTGTAGTAAATTACTTTCTCAAATACCTAGTATAGTTAATCCACATTTCGCAAGTTCGCGATACCGAAAAAGGAGTTTTCGGCAATTCATCTGTGCCTCCGTCTGTGAACAACACTCGCGTACATACCGTACACATGATTTTCTAAACTACACTAAAATGGATAATTGCCGATCCATCTACCAGATGTCGCGATTCCTCGAATTTGAAACGATAAGTTTAGGGTGAACATTAAATAAAGCCAACGAAATTATCAAAGTTTTCTCAAAAAGAGCGGTAAATATTTTTTTTTAAGTTTTCACTGTAATAGACCTTGGCATAGGTTTGAATATCATTCAAACTTCTGAATTTTCGAAAATAACAATAGCTTTAAATCATTTCGGCTCCGTCAATACACAAGGAATTTCGAAGTTTTATTTGTGGCGAGGAACCTACCAATGTGATACCTGGATAACAGTACGAAAACCAGGCCGATTTGCTTTCCGACCTCGAAACTAAGTCAGAAAGGTGCAAACATTGTGTAAGATATTGTAACGTATTAGCCAGCGTGCCTCGTGGCATCTATTTGGGACCTTGCAGGAGTAGGCCTTGCGCACAAGGAGAAGAAGGGTTTCCCGTAAAAGGAAGAACGCGGAAACGGGAGACACCAAGCTTTGGGAAGTTTCCGGCGTATAGAAGCTTTTCACTGTTATAACAAGCGAGGAGGTAGTGCGTGACGTAGTAGGTCACGTGGGACTCGCCTATATAACTGAGTGTACAGAGCCAGGTAGGTCAGGTTCTGGAGACGGATGGCGAACCTCGGCAGTGTGCACAAAAACTTGGCGCCAAGACGGTGCATATGCGAGCCAGGGCTCGCACGAGGCTGGAGTCATTAGTTGAGCGAGCCTTGCGGACCTTATGTTCCTTGGGTGACTGGCAGGTCCGGGGAGCGATGGCTGTGGTGCGTCTCTGAGGTGAAGAGTAGGTGAGTGCCACGATTACACGCCGATTACTCAATCGGATAAGATCGCTCCTGCGAGTCGGAGCAAACAAGCCGTTAGCGTGCGCCAGAACGCTACTTAGTTCCCAGCGTGGACATCCCGGTCACGGAAGCTAGGCTTTCGTGCGCGCTATTCCAAAAGTAGGAGTGGCGGAATGGCCACAATCAAAACCATCTGTCAAAATCGAGGTTTTGGATCGCCCCGCGATCAGGGGATAGTTCGTCTATCAGCAGCTAGGGTTTAAGTATAGATTTATTAAGTGATATATATTTGTTTTGTTTTCTTATGATTAATAAATAGATATCTGTTATACGAAAGTGCCTGTGTCTGTGGTCGCTGTGATAATCCATGACGTCACAATATGTTTTTGGTACACGTGCGCGGATCGTCGATCATTTTTCCTCAAATGCAAGGATGACAGGGCAAGACGTAGCCTACTCTAAAAAAATTAAAAAAAGAGAAAACGAATAAATAGTTTATGACATTCACAATTGGTAATTTAAAGTTTTCTGATATACATAGTAGATAGTTGTGGTGTCTAAGAATGTCATTCAAATTACAGGAACTTTGCATATACACGATGTTCAGTGGTGAAGAAACGTAGGCCGAACAGTGGAAAGTAGGGATACTATCACGAATAATAATAATAATAATAATAATAATAATAATAATAATAATAATAATATATAGTAAAAGAAAAGTCACTTCTATGAATCAATCAAAAGATAAATTAGAGTGAAACGAATTATTAAAACTCAAACCTGATCATTAACATTATTTTTTACTTGGGTCGTCAGACAATAGTGTGAGTTGTAAATGTGACAAAGTGAGACTAGAGTTAATTACTCAAAAGTCGGAAATGGAAATATACAACATTTTCCTTTCACCATCTTCGAATGATTACTGCTGTTCTGCATGGCTGCAGCGGTAGCGCTTCTTTTCATAAGTGTATGTCGTCATTTGAACAGTGGTTTGTGTTTAGCCCCCTTTATTATGAGTTTCACTTTGATCATGGAAAGTGATTGCTTCCATAGAGAATCGCACTGATCTGTTCGGTATTTTAACTGACCGGGATAGTACAGCTTGTGAAGCAGGGACTTGTGGAACTTAACGAGGCATTGACCCAATGAAGCCACTTAAACGACGGGTGAAAAGCTCAGTACACAGGAACTCGGAACATTAAAGGTAATATACGTACAGAGGCTTAATTTTAAAATGGGTCATTTAGAGCATTTATTTTAAATTATTTTGGGCTTAATAATGAATTAAATTCCATAAAAATGTAATACACTTTTATTCTAAGAATAACATCATTCGGAAACGATTTCCCACCAATTGCAAATAAATGGTCATTGATACACATGACAGAAATCGGCAAAATCTCACTTAATCCGTTGATTTGAGAGATTAAAAAGTTTTTCAATATGGGACAAGAGTAATTTCAATTTTTCCGGCAGAAGAGAAAGTATTGTAATTGTTTACCAAAAATCTGAAATGCTGCAACAGCAAAACTCTTTTTGCCGGACCCTGGTAACAAAAAAGTATACTAAATCGTTTTTCTGTACGTAGTAAATTACTCCCTGTAATACGTTGTGCAGTTAGATTTGCAGATCGTTGTCACCGAAAAATCGATTAACGGCAAAACGTCTGTCTTTGTTTGACCGACCGTTTGTTTGTCCACCAATTTGTGGTCAATGCAAGCGCATAAAACGTTCAAACGATTTTCTCCAAAATTGATATTCCCCAAACGATCTGAATGAACTCCAGTCTCTGCGAGTTTGAAATCGATATTTTGATTTTTGGTGGTTACTCAACTGAACTTGTAATAAGGTCATGTTCATTTTTTTTTTAAATTGTAGTGTTTTTAATAATTTTGCGTGAAACGTAGGCAATTTTGAAACAAATTTTAATAAATATTTTCTCTAATTGTTCGAAATGTTTTGATTAGACTTTGTCCTCGGATACCGTGAAGAACTCGTAAAAACATGGCCTTATTTTGCGTTCAAATCTCTGAATTTTAGAATATTGCATAAGTTCAATACTTTTTCAATGTCTTCCTCCAAACAACTAAAATACTGAAGATTTCCCCCTTAACTAAACCTGTTCTTCAATGGCGGATCTCAATAATGTTGAGTACAATGTTTCGAAAATGCGTGTAGTTTTTGCATAATGTTAGCGTGAAATATAGACGTTCCTCTCAATTTTTTAATGTTCATTTTATTCATCGTGCGTAGCAATGGACGATAAAATAATTGGTGCTTTTCCATTATCGCCAGATTCTCAGTATTTTCGAAAATGATTTAAAATAACATGGCAAAAACTATAAAATTGAAGATAGAGTTTTTTGTTTGGAACGAAATCTGTTCTAGAAAAACAGATTTTTAAAAAAGGTCATGTACAATTGTTTGGAAAAAATTCCATAATTTATACTTGAAGTAAATATAATGTAAGAAATGAAGTATAAAGAACAGGTTCCAAATTCTTTCTTTAATTTTTGTTCAAGGATAGAGCAAGGACGTTTAAAAAGTGGTCTCATTTTCGTCAAACTCTCTGAATTTTCGAAAATTATACAAGAGTTAGAAATAATGCGAGAAAGTATTCAAGTGCTGTCGTTGCAATACTATTTTTTGACTTAAAAAGAAGAATTTTCGGTTTAAGTCACTAAGTACTCGTGAGAGGCTATTGAAAACACGTATACAAAAATCCCAATCAGGAAACACGCAGTACCGAACGTCAGTTGCACGTGCCGCGCACCGCGAATTTGCGCCGTGACGCACGTCAGGGCCCTCCCGTGCACGACGTCTGAATTCGAAAACAGCCGCCGGGCGGCGACGTGCGCGCCCCTGGCGGCAACCTCGGCAGACGGAGCTCCCCTCCCCGGCGCGCGGCGGGCGCGGGCGCGTGAGCGAGAGAGAGCGCCGCCGCCGCCGCCGCCGCAGTTGGCGCGGCCCCGAGCACCCGAGCGCCTAGGCGGAGAGTGTGTGTGCGCGGTGCGCGAGTGCGGGCGTGCGTTGCGGGCGGTGCGTTGGCTGGCCGGAGCTGCTTGGTGCCGTTGCTGCTGCCTTGCTGGCCTTGCCTGCCATCCGCCGTGATCCCTCTGCCACGAGACACGATGTTCGCGTAGCTATCTGTACTTGTCTTTTTTTCTCTCTCGCTGTCCTCATAACGTGTAGCACCGTTACCGAGTTCTTACATGTGGTGAAAACACTGCAGATCTGAGGAATATTTTCAGATAGAAAAATTACCCTGTATCAAGATGCAGTCGTAATAATCTGCGTGTGATACGACACCCGGTGTGCATTCTGTCACAACAACCCCAAATAAGAGAAAAAGTGTTTGTGGTCAAACAGAATAAAGGATCTGAAAATCGGAAGCGAGCAGTGCAGCTGTAGCGTGGAAGGGGCCTAGTGTCTGCAGTGGTACAGATGCTGCGAGCGGGGCGTCGGGTGGTGCGCTGCTGCGGGCGGTGTTGACGACTCGTGGGCCGACACGCCGCCATCGCCTGTGGCCGTCGCGCGGAAGCGCGGGAGGAAGTAGTACGGCGCCCAGGAGAGCAACGCCACCGCAGCCGCCGCCGCCGCCGCCGTCGGCGCCCGCGGCACCCGCCGCCACAAGATCTTCGCGCCATGGCGCGCCGCTTCGTGGGAACTTGGCTGTGAGGACGCGATCTGCCAGGTAGGTCTGTCCGCTCGGCAGGCTGCCGGGCCGCCGGGAGGGCGCCCGCACCGCGGGGGCGAGAGGGGGTCGAGGGGGGCGGAGGCACCCGTGAGCGGGTGATGTGCCGCGTGCCGGGCGAGCGGTGGCGGTGGCGGTGGCGGCGACGGAGGCGGTGGTGCAGCTCGCGGCGAGTAGCCTGCCTGCTGCGCTGCGCAGAGCTCACCCTACTTTTGCGCTGCTCTCTATCCGGCGTCGGAATCGACTGGTTGGCCGCCTATCCAGCTGATCGTGGAGTTGCGCTCGAAGTTAGGCTCAAGGAAGTGTTAATGCGACTGTTATCTCGGCAATGTCAACGACACCCTAAGGCAAATGATGGTGGGGGATAACATGGCACATTCTGTCTTTTGTTTGGCCCGGAATATCACTTGTTATAATCGGCCATTCATAAATAATTTACTCTTTACGCGTACTTTTGTTTCGTTATTAAAATTTGTGGTAATGAGGCGTTACCCGGAACAAAGCGTATGTTACACGTTCCGAAATTTACAATGTTGTTGTGCTATTTTACATGTTGACATTCCGTTTGTTCTGAACTCTCGTTCTGAATGTTTACTTGCATGAAGGTTGTCCCACTTTCACACAGCATTTGCTTGCATGGGAATTCCAAAGTAATTTGATTAAGTATAGAGTTTCATACCCGTTTTATTTATTCTGCGAAATGTTGATAATCTACAAGGAGACCTAGTGAAAATTTCGAGTATTCACAACTTGATGCCAGGCATGTTTTGACTTCTCCAATCGCTTTCGTTCTTCGCAGTGTTTTTTATCTGCACGTTTCATATCAGTAGAGAAAGCGACTCATTAATACCGATTGTAGACGGAGATACATAGTTAATTTATCGTATGTGTGAAGTATTGATAATGACCATTAGTCAGTGGGTTGCGACAGAAAAGGTGACATGCAGTTTGTTAAAAGCCAGAAAAGAAATACCGGAAATAGAACACAAACAGAAGGACAGACACCAGGGAAAATAGTAGCAATTGAAGAAGGGTGAACATCGTAACTGTTGAAGAAGTACTCTTAGCTGATTTGTCTAATACGGAATTACCATATCAGAGAAGGAAATTGCAAAATGTTCACACTGTCATCCTCTGAGGAAATATTTAATGATCATATGCTAGTAAATATATTTTATTGAGTTCTATCATGGAATTCTAATTATTCGTGTCAATGTTTTGTTATCACTGTTGTTTGTTATTGTGGTATTAAAAGGTTGACTACTGAAACAAGTACGACAAAGTTTGAACAATGAATTAATCCTCATTAATTAAACAATGCTGTTTTGCTGGTACATCATAAAGTTTATTACCGATATTGTATGTTCGACAAAATACGAATATGAAGTTAATACGAATACTGTGTGTATATTACGTATTACGTAATTGGCTGGTATATTTCGTTTCGCGCTTCTTTGAAATTGTTTATTTCAAAATAGTGTTTAATGATGTGGTTTTAAACAAATCAGGAGTAGGTACTCTATAATTTCCCAAGTGCAAGGAACTTGTAGTTGGTTATCATTAGTTTCTGTGTACATGCATGCATGTTAGCTTATTAATTGATGCACGAGTCACCCTGTTGTCATCCAAATGCAAGTGAGCTACTGAAGTACCTAATCTTCTTACGAAAATGTGCTTAAGATGTGTCTCTCCAATACAGCTTTTTTTAAATAATATATATATATATATATATATTATATAATTATATAATGATATATAATTATATATTATATATATATATATATATATATATATATATAATGTTGACATAAGATTGAGAGGTGAGAAATTGTTGAATATTCTAATATTTAGAGGATATTCTTGGAGACATGAATTCAAGTTACGTTTGTTTTGTAGTAAGAATAACTTATTATATAGTAAAAATAAGTTGGTACGTATGAAAATGAAGAAATTTCATCGCATATTTCAAAAAAGGGAGAGCTATATGAAATGTTGAAATTCTTATTTTTGCGTCATTACGCGTCATTATTATTAGTTTTCTTCTAATTCTCGGTCATCAAGGAAGTATACCATCAACTTGCTTTTACACACCAAAGAATGATATTGAACATAATGGTATCAGAACGTGAATTACAAATGTGTGCAAATATCGGGAAAAAGTTGTTTTATTTTGATACTTTTGACATTAATTCATGTAATGTGTTCTATTTTACTACTCTGCGAAGTAATCAGATACGTCTTGATTAAGAAGCACTCAACGCCAGTGGCGTAGTCAGAGGGAGGGCGGGGGGGGGGCGGTCCGTACTGGATGTCATCATTTTTAAGGGTGACACCAATTCGAAAGTTTTATTATTTGGAATAATTTACTTATTCTCGTGAACAACAACAGGAAAACAGGGTTTTTTATGGAAAGGAATGTGAAACTCTATTCATTAAAGGAAGAAAAAAAATTAGGAGCCCTGAATCCAGTGATCTGGGAATCAAATAGCAAGAAAACGAAAACTAGAATATATAAACTTATGTGTATGTGAAAGTGTTACATTGTATGGAGCAGAAATATGTCAACTTCCAGAACAACAGAAAGGAAAATCGAGAGTCCTGGTAATGGATTTCATCAGAAGAATTGCAGCAATACCTACAAGGGAAAGAATAAGAAATGGACGGGTAAAGTAAATAATGAATCTGCATCTTATTATAGAGGAAATTGAAAAGAAACTACTCACTTGATTTGGACATATACAGCGAATGGACGAGAAAATACTCCCCAAAGGATCATTAGAATGGTAACCACGTGAAAGAAGAAAACGAGAAAGACCAAGATCAGGTTGGAACGACCGCATCAGAAAAATAATAGAGAAGTGGAAATTACCTCCTGATTCCTGGAAGAACAGAGAAAACTGGAGAAGACGATTAGGCGCCGGAAGACCGAAAGTAGTGGCTATGAAATTGGCAAGAAGAATAAGATAGTAATATAATTATTTATTTACAAAATGTATTTCAATTCTTGCGAATTACTTACAGATTTTTAATATAATTTAAAGAAATGTCATGTGCAAATATACTTTTATTTTTATTAAATACATACAGTAATAGATATTTTTATATTACCCTTTATACTAATTATTTTATATTAACTTATGGGGGGGGGTCGGTTTTATTAGTTTTGCCCCGGGTGATACCAACTGAAGCTAAACCACTGCTCAACACATCACGAACCTCCAGATGTTACGACAAAACGCTTTAAAGTAAAAGTCCGCTATCTAACTTCCAAGCAAACACGTTTGCACCTTGAAGTTTTATTATAGTTTTACTCATCCGTGCAAATAAAGTTTGACCTTTTTTTTTGAGATACACTATAATGGTTTTTCAAAAAAGAGAAATTAATTTGAAAAAAAATATTTACCTGAAATTATATTGTTGCAGCGCCAATTATATTAGAATAGTCAACTAAATTCTTAGAAGACTTACTTCCTAAAGCTATATTTTGCTATTAGCTTGCCCTTGCAAAAATAAGCATGTATTTAGTGATAAGATGATTAATTTGATTTCTCAATTCTTAATGTTTTGAAACACTCAACTACGTATTTATTTATGAACTTCAAAAATGTAGATCTTTGAATCTCATGAACAGATTTGTCAGAAACCTTTAAATACGGGGAACTCAAAAATATTCGGTTAGAAATATGCCATATATGAGATTCATACGTATCGAAAATACAACAGAGCAAATTTACATACAATAATAATGTTATTAAGATAATGAATCAATGGTATATCAAAAGAATAAGCTTATTAATATTTTTGGGCTTTACTCGCCCACCGAAAAATTGTGAGGAATGCGTACCTATATTGAAAAAGGTAATATGCTAATTTCCATAAACAATTGAATCAATGTTAAATTAAACAATTATTTATTCTCAAATATTATTGAATTTGAATTCATTGTCATCATTTGGATATTCATTTATTACCACTGTCGAATTTTAATTGGCTACTTGGACTGTTACCAAATAAACAATGTGTATAATTTTTACCTTCATAATATGACAATAAGGCAAGGTGTATCTCTAAGATCTTATAGCGTAACCTTCAATCTTCACTTTGTTCTGTCAACACTTTTGTCTTCTTCGGTTTGTTATCCTTTGCTATTCTCTACCACGCACGTAGTGATTAGATCGAATTTAGTGAAAAGGGAAAGTGTAGGTGCTGTGTATCCTTATTGTTCTCCACACTTCAGGCGTTGAATATGAAAAAAAAATTGCCTTTTGTAGTTGAACTGTCGTCAATCCGTAGCTCAAGGCAAAATTAATAAATTGCTCCTGAACCCGTGGAAAAAATGTACTCAGCGGTTAACACATTTAGCTAGAAACACATGCTGATACGTACTCCTCTGACGTAACAGTCGTGAATTGCCTATGCAAAGGGATTCCCACCTCTTTGAATTTATTGAGAAAAACAAGGCATTTAGAAAACGGAATAGGAATAACAATGTATGAATATCGATAAATAATTATATAGTAACTCACTTTGATTGTAGCTTATCATAGCATTTTAAGGTAGAAAAAATTCCGTTAATCTTAAATGGATGAATATTCATATTCAATCCTCACGAACCTACCTACGTATCTGTTTTTTTAGGGCAAGCCCACGGAACATCAAGGTAATGATATGTTGTACAATACAAATTAATATTGAAATCTTCGCGTTACCTTACGCTCTGAAAAAGAATAGATATTTGTCTCCCTTGCAAAACTAAAAGATCGGAATGTTTATAGGTGTTGTGGTGTGATATCGGTGGTGGTGGTGGTGGTGATGATGGCTAAGCCATCGAAAGCTGCTCTTGCATTAAATAATATTGTTGGCAATGACAACTTCTATAATTATTTTATGAAAAATGCCAAAGATATCAGGTAGTCGTTTTTGTGGCTTCCATCCAGCAGACAACGGATGATCATGGCTAAGCCATCGAAAGTTGCTCTTGCATTAAATATAATTGTTGGAAATGACAACGTCTTTAATTATTTTATCGGAATGTTTACTTAGGAAGTGACATGTCATAGAACATATGTTCTATTTTTAAAATGTAATGTATGTAATAATTTTTTTGTTGTTATCCAATGTCAAGTGAGCTAACTATATAAAGTAGTTCTAATGTATTTAAGATATGACTGTCTAATAAAGCTTTTTAAATGAGCATACAAATATTGAGATGTAAATGATTGAAGAGGGAGTGGTAATATATTGTTGATTTTCGTAATATTTAGTTCGGTACTATAGACGAAAGAAATTAAAGTTCAGTTTATTTTCGAATATGTAGCTAGTATTTGTAAAAATAATGTAGTTCTTGCTGTATCTGAAAGAAATTTCATCATGTAGTTCAGAAAAGCAAGATCTTCGTGAAAGGTTGTAATTCTTATTTATGCTGCATTATGCATTAGTTATCTTTTAATTCTCGCGCATCCAAGGAAGTGTGCCTTTAACTCGTTTTTACACACGAAACAATATTATTCAACATAATGGTAACCGAAATGAAAATGCAAAAAATGAGCAAATAATTGTATTATAATATTTTGTAAAAAAATGTAAACTATTTAACAATTAGACATTAATGACCTCGTAGTTGATGTGGCAATAATTAAATTTAAAAAAAATATGCATAAGAAACTGGTCATACAACATTTGTTTGTCGTCAGGATGGCCGAGATCGTTATGGCAGTAGTCACGTAGCGATTTCGGATTGAAGGATCGAGGGTTCAAGTCCCTCCTCGGACATGGTTGTATTTGTTTTCGTCCTTTCACCCCCTGTTATCACGAGATCATGTCATATTCAGAGTTACCATAACGTTCAATCCAATAGTCGTCGCTCATGACCTAATGTTCATGCGACCTTAAATAACAAAAAAAAAAGCCTATCGAAGCCTTGGAATTTTTCGAAACAGGTTATCGAATATTCGTATATGACTCGAATATATTACTTCGTCATTCCCTACATTGGTACATAATTTAATTATGTAACTATATGACCTAAATATATAATCCAAATTGATAGACTCGTATGCCCGGATTAATCTTACAGTTTCAAAACGCCTTGCATAATATTTGAGATTACTGACCATTTATGAATAAATACACATATGACAGATTGCATTTGTTTCCTCACGAAGATAATACAATAATAAAAACGAAACTAAAAATTTGTTTGTTGTTATGGGTTAAATCCTTGATTCTTTGAATGGGAAAAAAACCGCTGCTAAATAAATGGAAGGATTTGAAGCAAATGACTTTACCTGAACACGTTTTCATTTTGTCTTCCGAAAATATAATTCTGTTAATGGAACCCCGAAAACGTCCGATCGGTCAGAGGCCCGACGCACCATTTACGAGTACGTGAAAAGGCACTTCGCGGGGAGAAGGGCGGGGCGTCCCGTAAAAGGCCGGCGGCTATATCGGTGGCGCGGGCCCGGCTGACGACTTCCGCTGCGATCGCCCGCGCCCGCAGCGCGCTTCCGCCGGAAGTGGGCGCAAGAAGGCGCTGACTCCGCCGGAAAGCGTCCTTGCGGCGCGCGCCCAGCCCCTGCCGACGCCACAGCTGCCGCTGGCGTCACGTCGCCGGCCGCGCCACCTAGACTAAGTCCCTTCCTCCTCATTCCGTCCTATCACCCAATTCTGTCTCCGTACGTTCCGTTGCCATTTATTGCATTTATCTATTCCATCTTTGGGTCACAACCACCGCGATTTTGAAACTTTCGATAGATTAAACAAACGTCCATAGTCGTGATGTTGCGTCAATTAGTCTTACCAGCTGCGAGAAATGTTGCTAGATGTTGAATGTAAAGACGTGTGTTTACCCTTGAAAACGTTTTGAAAAATTAGTTATGGTTTTCAAACCACGCCTGTTGCTCAGTGTTCCTGGTGTCGTAAAAGTCAATATAAGTGACATGTTTCATCATTGTAATGTGAATTCCGACATTTAAAGCAAACTTCAGCAGAAACAAAAGGCAATTTTGTGGAACAAAATGCCACGAATTTAGAATCTGAAGGAATAGACAGAATTGTGAAAGAAAGGAATGACCAATTCGGGCAGTAGAGCGTGATATTAGTTGTTGCTGTGAAAAGAGGCTGAGGATTTGCCTAGTGCTCTACTGTATGGAGATCGCGTAAAAAGTAGACTGAGAAAGGGCTAGGAGTCCTATGGAAGAGGCTGGTCGGTTAGCCTGGGGGAACGTAGAACTAATCTGAAAGAACTGAGAATGGCAAAGGGGGCTCAGGACATACCCATGTCACTGCAATGCCTATGGCCAGGAAGTAATAATATTAATAATATAAGTTCCAATAATACAATTTGGTCATACGCTCCATGATGAAGAACGACCAATATGACAGTTGTTGTACATGGAGGATTTTAGAGTTTGTTAAGAATGAAGCGATTCTCTCTCAAATACTGTCATCAATGATTTTAGCAATATCTGCAAGTTATGTGGTCTTGACAAATGTACAAAAGTCAATTTAAAGAGGGAATGTGACAAGGACAGAGCATTGGTTATACGCACACTGTAATTCAACCTCTTGAGGCGGATAAAACGTATAAATATGTGTGAATTGATGAATGTGACACCATCTCGAACGACTCAGTGAAAGAGGGAATTTACAGGGAGTATTACAGAAAAGTGAGACTTGTCCTGCAGTCCGCTCTGAACTCCAGTAATAAAATATCTGCAATTGGTAGTTTGGCGGGGCGTGTAGTAGAGTACAGTTTCGGACTAATGGATTGAGCACGAAATTCTAATCATAGACCGAAAAATCCGGAAAAGTGCTTAACATGAATCGGGTCGCCCACCATCTGATGTACATACTTTGTGTCATGAGGGCAGAACAAATCTCCACTGGCAGATCTATACAGCCCTCGAAGTTCCAAACGCGTGATCAAAGTGGAACGAATACTCACCAAAACCGCTTACGTCTTTTGACTGACTGTGTTGTACGACCAACAAATTCAAGCTGATCGCACGATAGCGGTAAACAAACTAAAATATTGTTAACAGAGATTTGGAGAAAAAATCATAAGTACTTGTAGATGTGGTTGTGCCTCGCGATCAAAAGATCTTAACCAAGGAGTTAGAGAAACGTCTTAAGTACCAGAGTTTGGAAATCGAGGTCAGCCGAATGTGTGGCGTAAGAGCACAGGTCGTACCGATAGTTATCGGAGCTCTTAGATTGTTCCGCAAAATTTGTGCAAGAACCTGGCTAAACACCCAGGTCATTCAAAATACTGGGAAGTGCAAGACATTACTTTGTTTGGAGCATACCCACATTTTGCGAGAATTATGTAGAAGCACCGAAGATCTGGTCCTTAGGCTGCTGGTTGCAATTTGGAGTAGACAATTATTCAACCTACTCATAACATGTTTATTCGTGAAGTAGAGGAATAGCAATAATTATAATAATGGTAATAATAATAATAGTAATAATGATGATGATGATAATAATGATGATGATGATGATGATGATGATGATAATGATGATGATAATGATGATGATAATGATGATGATAATGATGATGATAATGATGATGATGATAATGATGATGATAATGATGATGATAATGATAATGATGATGATAATAATGATGATGATGATAATGATGATAATAATAATAATGATGATGATAATGATGATAATAATAATGATGATGATAATGATGATAATAATAATGATGATGATGATAATAATAATGATAATAATGGATAAAAGAAGGAATATAACGTGCTTTCCACCAACATCTCATACCTACTCTGAAACTGAGCTAATACCACCTTGTTGAGGTATGGCCATACCATTGGTATTACTCCAAGGGATCCGGAATCGGGAAATTGAGAAATAGCTCGAAGCCATCGTTAGATGGACAGAGGATGAATTGAAGGATGTGATTTGGTGGACCTATCCTAGATTCAAAGAAGCTAGCCTGCTAATGACGTATGTATTTGTATACATATGTACTTGTATATGTATATGCATACATGTTTGTATATCACTTATATGTATATACAGGAGGTTTCAAAAGTGGGGGCATAATTTCAGGTATGTATTCCCCATACGTAGACAATCAAAATAGTTGAATACAACATGGGTCTGGAAATGCTTAATTTCCGAATTATGGCCTTCACAATGCTGAAATTCACCCGAACGTTTTTCTTCCTGTAGGTTTTTGTCATTACAGAAGATGTTCGAAATGTCCCATCTCTTGCTTGAATTCAGATCACTCAGTGACGTCTATGCGAACATGATCACAAAGTCCAGGACTATGTCTCAATTCGATTCCGAAGGGATTCCAAATCAGGAGGCGGAGACGAACTCACTAATGATTTTAAATGGCCCCTCCCTTCGTAGAGGGTTCAGAACAAATGAGCGGGGAGGCCAAGTAATTGGGCCACCTCTACCTCTCCATCGATCAGGAACCCTTCGATCCAAGCACCGTCGACCCCTACGACTGAAGTGTGCAGGAGCGCCATCATGCAAAAAGCGTATTGCGTCAGCGTGTTGACGACTTATCAGTGGAATGTCTTCATAAACATGAGGTATGGTTTGTGTACGTCTGCTCCGTAAGTCTGTTTACAAGTACGTTAGAAGGTCTAATTGATCGCCAATGATATCGGTCCACATGGTTGAGGGAGAACTGCACCTGGCGATGAGATGGAACAGTTGCACATGGGTTTTCATATTCCCATACATGCAGATTGCGGATATTTGTAATGCCATCTCATGTGAACTCTCCTTATTCTATAAATAATACTAAGGCAGGAAAGTTCGGATTTGCACCACACTGCTGCAAGTGCCACTAACAAACCTCGTGCATGGTAATCTGCTGGTGACGGCCTGTTCACCTTGCAAATGATAAGGATACAACTAATACTCTTGCAATAGTCTCCAGACAGTCGTATGAGGAACATTCACTTGCAGCGCTAACCTTCGTGTGCTGATAAGTTTCGTGTCCACAGCGTCGGTAATCGCTTCCTCTACAGGTGGAGTTGTAGGCCTTGTTCGTCGCCTCCCCAAAACAGGAGAGAGAAATTTTCCATGCTCGCATAGTCAAGTTTCTGGATCTGACAATAATCTCCGAAAAAAAATACAACTTGTCGATTTAAAAAAAACTGGAGGTGTTTCCACAGATTAGGAATATCGCATAATGTAAATGATTATAATTACATAACTGTAGCTGCATTTTGATCTTGAGAATTTGGTACGGTGTGAAGCCGCCACGCGCTGTATTAGACCCTCTAGACGTTGTGGCATGAATCGTAAGAGCCTGGATATGTTCCTGGGGAACACACTGCCACGCGGTTTTTATGCGTAACCACAAATCGTGGTCAGTGGCTGCTGTAGGACCAGAACGAACAATATCGAACTAAGAATATATGCCGACGGATCATATCCCGGACATGTTCGATGGGCGACTTCTCATGTGAACATGCGGGCCAGGGAAGCAGTGATACCCGTAGTTCTTTGCAAAAAACTTGCACATTCCTCTCCATGTGAGATCGGGCATTGGCCCTCTGAAATATAGCATGAGCAGCTGCTTGCAGGAGGAGCAGTACCTCGTTCTCTAAAACCGCCCTTATGTAGGTAGCGGTTGCTGTTCAGATTCCCCTCAATTGTACGAGGCGAGACCGTGCATTATAGCCAATGGCGCCCCAAACCATCACACTTCGCGTTTGTCCCCCTTGGCGCGGAAAATGCAGGCTGGTTGATTGCTGGTTGATCATCACGGTAGCGTCTAACAAGTACACGGCCATCGCTGTACCACAAATTGAAACGGGAAATTGAATCGTTCCTTGGTAACAATTATATATAATACATACATGTATATCCAAGGAGCGATAATCGCGCTCGTGAAAACTTTCCAAAGGATTGGTTGTGTCAATACCTTAGTGGTTAGACAGCTGGGCGTAAACCAGAAGGCCCGGGTTCGAGTCTCGTTCGGGGCAACCAATTCTTTGAACAAATTTAATTATTATTACAATTATGATTTCTAAATATTATAGTTGTAGGAGGACTCCCAAAAAATGACCAACTTTGCAATTTTCGAAAAATCATAATTTCAACGAACATGAAACTTGCACCATCCTCTTAGGAGTTCTGTACGCTAGCGGAAGACGAAGTTTATTCCAAAACTTTGAAGTTATTTGTGAGAAAATTTCAAGAATGTTTTTTGGCTCCATATAAAGTACCGTCAAAATCAAAATATCCGATTGAAACTCCTAAAGCCTAGAGTTTTTTGAGATCGATCGGGTAAGAGCAATTTTGGAGAAAATCGGATGAACTTCGAGTATTTAGGCGTTCACCAGACAAACACGCTTTACCGTCAATCGAGTTTTCAGTATCAAAGACCCGCAGAATAAGGAATCTGATCACACTACGTGTTAGAGGATATATACAGTTTATATACACAGCAGTTTTTATCAACTTTATCTTTACAAGAACACTGCAATGGTTTTTTTCTTCTGAAATTTCGCCGTTTTCAGGAACACAATTACTTTACTTTCTCTTCTTACGAAGTAAATGTAAGAAAGTTAAAATATGTCATTTTGCAAGAAAACTGTTTTAACAAGTGCTGAGTCCTTATTTCCCGGTCAAAGTCTGTGTCTTCCTCTGTATAGCCCGTCTATTAATCTATCTTTATGAACATTTTACAAGAAAAATATACTATAATATTTTTTTTACTTCACTCAACACTAAACGACTTTATCACTTTTAAGATATTACTTTCTGGAGCGACGACGAAATTGTCCCTTTTTTTTACTTTCCCGTATACGCGCGTATATACGGAGTAACATACGTAGTATAGGGAAAGTTATGTAATGCTGAGGAAAATCGATTTCGAGATTGCAATGGAAATGCACGTTTTGGGGTTCACAAATACCGAAAAAGTTTTTTTCAAAACGTCCCTCCATTCTGCCCGTCCGTTCTGCCAGTCCGTCCTGTGTCTGTGAACACTTAGTGCCTAAAGCATGCTTAGGATTTTATCCAAATTGAAGAAATCCCTGTCTATCTGGCTCGAGTCGAAACTTAGAGATTTTGACAATTACGGGGGTAGTTTACATGAAGCCCTCCGAACATTTTCAATATTTTCTCAAAAAACTGTTTCAATTTTTTTCTTTAAAATTCGTGAATGAATAGAGTAACATACACTTATAAAAGTGGAATAAGTCCGATTTTCATGGTAAACTCTGTACGGTAATTTTTGAAAATTTCAAAAGTATGTTTTTTTGGTTGTCTTCCTGCAACTACAAAATTAAAGAAAGCGATTTTTACTTTCCAATACAATTTTTGACATAAATGTCGTTTTGGTCTATTCTTTCTTTTCTTTCCAAAATTAAAAAAATATATTTTTTACTTCTCTCATGTCATTAATATTTATATTAGAGGCAATTTTTTCACTTTATTGTATTTATGAGTACATGTGCTTTAAATAATGTCATACAGTTTCTCGAAAACTCAACAGTTTCCTGTAAAAACTAGCTTAAAATTCCACATTTTCAGAAACGCTTTAATGCCATTTTTCTCGAAAAACGGCTCCAAAATTTTTCTTCAAATATTTCCAATCGATAGTGCTAATTGACTGTTAATATGACGTTAAGTCCATTTTTGGTGCATTTTTTGTTTTTCAAAAAATTACACAAATATACATTTTTTGAAAGATCTCCCACGCCGTTGATATGCACATTTCCAGCAATTTGTAAACACTATTGCATTTGTCAGTTAAAGTACTTAAAATTTCGAATTTACAGTAGCTCTTAAACGCAATTTTCTTAAAAACGGCTCCAAATTTTCATAAGAAATTGCCATTTATGACGAGGTTTTACTGTTCTTTAATCTCCTTAAAGTAATATTTCCCTTCTACTCTTATGAAATCGAATAAATGAGTTTTTTTAATTACTTTGGGCGGCGATAGATGCAGCTGGCTTTTGCCAGAAGCAAGTTCGAATAGCTTGCCGAGTCCAAAGAAATAGAAAACGAATACGTCGGGAATGTCTGTCCCACTTCTAGCACAACTAGTTATTTATTGCACTACCTAGATTGTACATTAGTTTCCACTTTTCGTTGCAATAGCTGGTTGCTTATTAGTTCTATGTTGAAACCTATCCGTCACCAGAGGAAGAAAATAAGGGAACTAGTGCTGCTACGTAATGGCACAGACTTTCTCATACTATTTAAGATTCTTAATCTGTTTCGTCTGGACCAGCATTTCGATTTTGTCCTCGCCCTCTTCTCAGCAGCTACCTATCGATGCCTAAAAGGTGCTTTTTCGGATCGACGAGGAACAGCGCTAGGCAACCGGGCGATTGCCAGGGCTCCGCAATTCAAGGGCGCGATGATGGAAAAAAAATTGAAAAAGAACACTTTTCTTATTATACGTCGGGGTACAGTAGTCTGATGTTTTAAAAAGAATTCAAATATATTTTGTCCTAAATAGTTAATTATAGTCATTACTTAGAAGGCAGAACTATGAAATGAAAAATGTCAGACAATTCTGATAATGTTACAGAAAAATGCTATCATCCTTTTTTAAATCTTCAAATGTTCTCCTTCTAACATCCAAGATACTTAATACACATTTTTGTGAAATTATATACTTTATACAGATATGTATTTGTATTGAGGGGTTAGGCTGAATAAAACTAAATTATTTAAAATATATTTCCAAAATTCTTTTCCTTGCTGAAACGTATTTTTTTGTTATTTGTTGTGATGAAATAACTCATATGGTTTCTTGACACAACTTTCACTTTTTAATTTTTTTTCGAGGGTGGGGAATACGTTTCAGGATTGCTCCGGGCCCAAAATTGTCCAGCTCCGCCCAAAATTGTCCAGCTCCGGCACTGACGAGGAAGTTTTAATTTTGGAAAAATCATTGAAATAGTTTAGGCGCTAATGTTGTTTCCCGGCGATCGATCGTTTTGGAAAAAAATCAGTGTCAAGGATCCATAGTTCGTGAAATCTGACTGGTTAACGTGCTAGATGAAGCATTTACTAGATATCGAAACTGGATGTATCCACTTTGTCTGTTTTGTCCTGTCGAAAAATCGCAGTTTTTGCCGCAGCATTACAAACTTTCTTTATACTACTTATATTGCTCCTTATATACGTTATTATAGCAACACACTGAGGCGGGATGGTGATATTATTCACAACTCGTGATTTTAACAATTAAAACATTGGGCTGCACCCAGCTGAATGGCACTTAACATTGAATTATTTGACCTAGACTATTGTTCAAGATGCATTAAATGAAATCTGGATATAATGGAGGACAACTGAAAGCTATGTACTGCATGCCACTGCCAACAGTTAATTACATGTATGTCAATGCCATTGCTTCTGTCATACTTGAACAACTTAACTTTCGATGTAATTTCCATCCAGTCTCAGTCACCTTATGGCTTTCGATAAAAAATATTAAAAAATCAAACAATTTTATCACTGTGTTAAACTCCTGAAGAATTCACATTTATAAAGAAAACATTGGTGTCATTGTTACACTTGTATCTAGTGGAATAAAGATCATGGCGTTAAAATGTTTCTACTGACACAATTTGTTTGAACATCTTTATTTTCTATTTGTTTAAACAATTCATCTTGTAGAGATTTGCATATCATATTACCATGACTGGTGTAGGGCATAAGCAGGCGCGGAGTTCATTTATTAGAAGCTTCCTCTTCCTTTACTGGGTTTATCTTTTTTATTTTATTTTGAATTTGTAATGTTGTCTTGTTTAATAGAATATTAAATATTCAAGCTTTCAAAAATTTACTGGTAGTCTTCCAATAAACGCATTCAAGTTTTCTATTTCAGTTAGTTTGTAATCTGCTTATTTTACACGTACCATGGGGCTTTTAATTGTGCGTCTTAAAAAATTATTTTGAAGTATTTGAATTTTTTCTGCCTTACTTTTGGCGACCCCAAACAAACAGGGCAGGATAAGAGATGGTCTAATAATTTATTTGAATTAAGTTTTCCCATATTCTGTGCTTGGTCTAGATTGGCTATAAATGAGTGGATATAGTTGTGCTATTTTCACGTATTTTGTTTTGGCTATTTCTTTTGTATGATATTTCCATGTGAGTGTTTTTTTAATCTTAAAATACGCCTAAATATCTCTTGATGCATTTTAAATTTACATGTTTAATTTTTAGTATGTTAGGTGTTTTAGATCTTTGTAGCGTAAATAATTAGAGTTTGATATAGTAGGGTTTATTTTTATTTGCCTTATTTCACTGTTTATGATATCTAATGCTTTTTATAAAATTTCTATACCTTGATCAATATTTGTGTGTTGTGAACAGCACTGAGTCATCCGCGAAACATGCTATTTCTGTTCTTTCCATCTGCGGGTACTCTGCAACGTAAATATCAAAGAGTTTATGAGAACGATAACCTTTGCGGTACTCGTGCTTGCGTCATTTTTGAACAGAAAAGGTATTATGCACTTTTAACGGAACCGATTTTGTAGGAAACAATTAATTATTTCATGTATGTAATGGGGTATTACAAAATATCTTATTTTATATAATAGACCAGCATGCCTTATTTTGTCAAAGGCATTTTCTTCATTCAGGAAAACAGCTAACGTGTATTTATGCTGGTGAAATGGTGCATTTGCTGTATTTTAAGTTAGTCTTAAAAGCTACGGAGTAGTAGAGTATTGTTCGCAAAATCCGAATTGTTCTTTTGAATTTTTTTTTTCTTTTAGGAATGTATTTAAACGTTTTTTTAATTATTTTTTCAAATACTTTTCCTAGATTAGGTAGTAAACTTCTTGGTCAATAGTTAGAAGGCAAACTGTTGTCCTTGCCAGGTTTTTACTTTATCACAAAATTATTCTCCTTGAAATTGACAACTCGTAATAACAATCTGATATTGAACACACTAAACACATTACATCACAAATACTCGTAATTCAAAGAATGCAATATTGCGTACTCTGCGTATCGTTGTTACATTTTAACTTCAGCGTTAAGAAGTAATTGATAATGGATTAAAAAAGTACATCAGGAATTACTAATAGTAAATTTTATGACAGATTGAATTTAAGACAGACCAAATGTTTTGTAGGTTTACAATTATTAAGTTTCACATTTCCGAAAATCTGAAATAATGAGGTTTGTTCTAAACAGCTCTGTGTTTCAAAATTATATACAATAGAATGATTACATTTACTTGAAGAAAGAAAACTGAATAAAAAAATTAATTGGTCATGTAATACAATTAACGCCTCTGATTGTATATAGGGAAAGTGTTCTATACGCACGAATAAGTGAAATCCAAAAAAAAAATTAAACGAAGTAAATTTAATCATATCAAATAGCAACTCACAGCATAGAAAACTTTACATAACTGCGTAATTATTCTTTTTCTCGTAGATGCTAAAGATAAGATACTACAAACAAAAACATTGTGTAAGCTGGCAAAAGAAGGTATTGTAAAAAAATCGTTTTCTTCTTTAAAGAGACGTTCTGAAATTCGTCTTTAGTAAAATTCCTCTCCCCCAAAGTACAAATTGTTCGTTGCTGAGTGCATTCATTACAAGAAATGCCAAAGACAAGAAATGTAAATAAAGCACTGAGTTCATCAACGTTGTTGCCCTTTGTGTATTCTAACACATCGATTTCATACGGTCTATTGATCCAGACGATCGAAATTTCCTAGGTGCCTTCCCTGGACAACATATGGAAACTTCTAGTGGGTACAACGCCCTCTACTACGTCATTCACTTTGTTTCACACCTTCCCTGCATTTTGAAAACTTTTCAACTCTTATTTTAATGTTATTGTAATTATTGTGTAATTGTAAGAATTTAAGTAGATATCGTGAACAGTATATTCTATCCGGGTATATTACTATTTAATTTGATATTTTTTGATTAAAGCTTTATTCATAATTTAAAGCTGTGTTCAACAGAAAATACTAAATAGATGAAATGGAGAAAGAAAAATTAAGAAAATACAGACAGAAACTGAATGAAAGGCTCAAAATGTAAAGTTAGATTTTTTCGTTCTAAAATTCGTGACAGTTGGAAAACGCTTACATTTTATGTCCACACATGTGTCTTTAATAAAACTGGTCTTTTAGTGAATTCTTTGCATAATACGCATTAATTTACATATTTAACGGTGTTCTTCAGTGTTTCCGGAACATTTGTTTTAAGCATGGAAACGAGATTTTAAGTATGAAATTGTTATACTATACATTTTGTATCGATGTGGCTAAAGTGACTACAAAAGTATTGAATAAAACGACCTTGAATTATATTTCGCTGCATTGTGTTGAGAATAACATCGTCGTTGCAAGGTCATACCTGGTCGAACTCTTGTCTTCAGATGACATTTTTATTCTGCTCTTTGCGTAATGGGAATTTAATAATAAATAATGTAAATAATCGTAATAATATTTATGTAATGAGATCCAAGCCGTCCGGCTCGTTCTTTTGCCCACATGTGATTGAAAATGTTTGCGGAAAAAATTGCCAATAATATCATAAAGATGCGAACATAGCCATTTTCGTACATAACTTACCGGGTTGACTCAATTTTCCTAGCCCCAAAAAGTCAACCTGGAAATTTAAAATTGTGTCAAAAAGTGAAAACACATAAGATCAAATTTAAATGTAACGATTTTTTAAAATAATTTCAAACAAAATAACAACATAATTTTATGTATAGAAATATTATTTCAAAACTCAAATTTATCACAATTATTTGCAGCAAATACGTACAAACAACTACGAAAAAGAACACGAGCACAACGTAAAGTAATGCTGTACAAACTTCATTTGCATTAGTAACTCTAATTTCATCCCAAAAAACACACAAATACAAACACAAGTACAAAATAAACTAACAGAAAAATGCAAACATGTTTTGTAACTTTGCTGCATATTACGCATTTGTTACTTTATTATGCAAGCAACAACGTTAAAGAACATTTGTTACCGATAATGATTATTATGAGTTCGAAATCTTAAAAAAAAGTGGGAGGTAAATCCTTAGACGCACTATATACATATATACATGCATTCAAATCTTCATAAATGTAGTTATACGAAAGCGTCGAAAATTTTTGAATTTTTGCAATTTTCGAAAAATCAGAGTATTCAACGGAAATGAGACCTGCACCATTTTCTTAAACGTTAGTCACACTATTGAACAGCAAAATATAATAAAAAAGATGGGGCCCTTTTTTTTGAAAATTTGGAAACATCCAAGGGGCTTCATGTAAAGCACTCCCTCAATTAAAATATAGGTTTTAAATTCAAGGGGCCGTGACATCAGCCAAATCGATTCGATAATATCAATTTTGGAGAAAATAGGCTGAACAGTGTAGCCGATAGCGTTGTACACGGACGGACATTTCGCCGTCATTCGATTTTTCAACATCAAAGACCCACGAAACATGGATTCTGGCTACACCACGTTTTAGAGATTTCTTTTTTTAAATTTAGCATCTGCATGTATTCACTTTTTCATTACCAGTGCCCTGTAATGAGAATTTGTCTCTCGAAAATTCGCAGTGTTTTCACGCAGCTCGACTCCGTTGCGAGAAAGTAATCTTGTTTCAGAGGGGAAGTTTGCATTGTCTAGTTCGAAAGCGACATACTGTAGTGCAACATCGAAACATCCGCTCTCTCGGTACAAATTTGCTAATCCCGCTTATGCCATTACCCCTGCACAACGAGCTCGAAATTTATTTCTTCTTTCTAATAATTATTACTGTCAATGCATTTTGGGTTGTGCCATTATTTGGGGGGGGGGTACATTGCTCTACCTCTGATAGGATCAGTATTTTCTGAAATGTTAGTGTAAGGGAACCCGCACATTGTATTTATACATATACCATTCTAGATCGAGGATTTTAATCGGAATATCTTTTCCGTCGAATTCATTCGTAGTCATCAGCTGAATTAAGTGTGGCATTATTGAATATTCAGCAACTAATGGCGATAGTCATACAATGCTCGATCAGTAAGAGAGTGTAATTTCGGACTTCAGGAGACGGGGATAGAATCCCACGGACCACAAAAAGGTCACGTGAAAAGCCGGAATTCTGCACCCAAGAGCGTACACCACCAGCGAAACGTGATCGCGCAACAGCTGATTACAACAGTCTCTCGCTGTTGCAGCAACCTCTGTCTTTACGAGGAGCCCGGTTGTCGAGCTCGTACAGACGCAGAAAAATTTCCATGCTCAACTGACGAGTTCTCACGAGGTGGCACAAGTGGGCTCTGTCAATATTGTGGACCTCGCAGAATTTTGTATTTTTTACGCATGAACCCCATTAACGCGCAGCGTCATTTGAGGCCTGCATTGCGGTTATGGTGTTACAGGATTGAGGAAATGCTGGAAAACAGTTTTTCTAGCTTCGTCGTCAGCTACCATAAATCATACCATTAGCACACAAAAATTGTCACATTTCCTGCAGTATTACGTAACTTTGTCCATACTACGTACACGAATATGTAAAAAGGAGGAGTTCTGTTTGCAATGACGTAATATCATTTTGAGATAGGGTGAGTCGAATGGGTTGTTAATTTCAAAATGTTCATTTTCAATTGACGAAGAGCGGAGGTAAGTGACCTTTCAAAGTTTCACGAGAGCAAGTGGCATGTGGTGCTCGCGTCGCCCGTGCATTCGGGCGCTGTGGCGGGGAGGTGGCCGGCGGCCCTGGTATGAACGGCCGCTTTCCATAATCGGTGAAGCTCAACATTGCCGTTTATCGAGTGCGCCGCGCTCCTTCCCTTCCCTCCCCTTCACCTTCCCCCTCCCCCTCGCTCCCCCAACCCGGCGACCGGGAGCGGGCGAGCGGCATCTGCGGCGAGGCGGCGGCGCGCGCCGCCGCCGCTCCCGCCGGCCGCGTCGTCGTTTACGAGGCCGTCAATGCGCCTCTCCCGCCGGCCATCCGCGCTCCCGCGGTGGACGACGGTGCACCAGTGGCCCGCACCGCGCGCCTCGCCGATTTCCTGAACCGAGGACCGCGGAGGCGCAGGGTCACGTAGTTTATTCTGTGGTTTCTGCCGTCACTTCCACGCGAATCCCGTGGCGGTATCTTAACAATAGGGCCAAGGACGGCGCTCGGTCTGGCTGTACGTCTGCTAACCAATCAGTTCCTTAGTTTGTCCCGAGAGAGGGCGATACCTGGAAGAGGAAATCCTGCAAGCCGGCGTGTGGGTTGCAGTTGGATCTCACGTTCCAGATGCAAGGAATTCCGCTTCCTCTCAGGATGAAACGTGCAGTACCAAACGGGACTAATTATCTCGGTAGTTAAGCGTCATAAGTTAACTCTGAAGTTTATCAATACTTACTCGATGTCCAAATCTTTAGTGAACATTTACTTGAAATAAGTGTTCCTTAAGTGAGGAATTATTATTTAAAGACGGCCGTTATTGTCAAATGAATGAGCAATGATTGGCCCCTTATTCATATGTGAGAGTATGTACTTGGCCGCGCCCCTCCTATTCCTCATTCGGCCTTCCCTTCTCCGGAGTAGGTTCTTGGAAACGATGACAATTATTTCCTCAATATTTCGTATACACAACATGCCATTCTTACTACGAAATCGTTCATTTAAAACTAGAATAATATATTGGAAGTGTACAGATACGACCTCGAAAGCGTTTAAGTCAGTTTGGACGCTCTTTGAACGAAATCTAATTCGTACAGCAGTGTGCGTTGTGACCCCACAACTACGAAAGACGTTCCCTCTTTTTCAATCGCTTAAGCAAGCATTCATTCAACGTACACGAGGATTTTATAAGAAATATTGACATCTATAAGTGACCACTTATTTTAACCAATCATTTGTTGCTGAAAGAGGCTGTGGTTTCTTAAGCGCCTGGTATGAATTCGACCTCCAGGGTTTTAACACCACAATTACAAGTACACAAGAGGCGTTGACAGTGTAGTAAACACAAAACAGAAAACGCAAAATTATTGCGCACAGTGCTCTCAAATTACAACGAGAATGCATGTTGCATGTTTTCTAAGAGTTTTAGGACTATTTACGTACAATTACCACACATTTGTGATGGTTGTGACAAGTGTAAAATTAAACTAAAGAAACAAACTGGAGCACGCACAATTTATGAAAACCCTTTTCAAGGCTTGTGGACCCTTCGATAAACCATTTTTAGAGAAAGTATTGATGGAATATTATGTGTAGAAGGTCTTTGTATTTCTCCATTGCGCGGACAATTAAAAAGATTTATTCCATATTTTCTTAATTTTCTTTTAATGTAGGTTCATGGACTGCTAGCGCCTGTAGTCATAAAATCTGATGTCATTATTTAACAGGAGTTCTGTTTGTCTCAAATTTATTTGCTTCACACGGTTTTTGACCCACTTCTACCTTACGTGCACGTGTAACTGTGGGGATAAAAGGCTACGGCAAATGACTTTCAACATCGGTTAATTAACTGGTTCGAATGGAGGCGTTTATTGGCATGGATTCATCAAGTCGCTGGGTCTCCAAATAAGGATTACGTTTTCCAGTGGTGTCCCACTTAGAGCTGATGATCTATTAAATGGAGCGAGTTTTCTAGCCAGCTACTAAACTAGCTAGCGAATTCCCCGAGAGTAAACCAACTTGGTGTGACAAATTCAAGAAAAGTCTGTGCAAGGGGATGTATGTATGAAAGTGGGGGGGACAATAAAGGTGACTAATTCCAATAATTGTTGAGAAATAGCTCATGGCTATTTCGTAATAATAATTAACTTTAGCCAACATGTTATTTAATTAAAGGCAAGTTGTTGACGACAATGCACACTTCATTGTTAGTTCTTTCCTGTTTTGGTAAGTTTCTATCCTCTTTTGGTTTTGTATCGTATTTTGGTCCGTTTCTACACTCTTCATTTCTTATTGTTTGACACTCGTGGATTATGAGGCGTGATCGGTCAGTAAGACGAAAAATGCTTTATATTTATTTCGCGAACGGCTAACTTGTTCTTGTCATTTTACCCTCTACAATTTTTGTCTTTCCGCCGAGGGAATGTGCGCATGATTTCAATGTATTTATGTATTTAGAATGCAGTAAATGTACCTTAAAACTTCCTTTTTAAGTCATATTATTTGCGATTAAAATTTAGTCTGTTGCGAGTTTAAATGAAAGGGTGGTGAAAGTGAACTACGTGGGCTCCGGGAAATTCCGTATTTATGGCCTGTCGATTTAGCTTTCGATTGGTTTCGTCTAAAAACAGAAAAAACTGTATGTGACGTATGGGGAGAAGATCATCTGCGCTTCTTTAGTTTCACAATCCATAACTATAAATAGTTGAAAGATGAGTAAACGTTAAAGATAAATAAATAAAAAATTTAAAAAGTGCGAGATTAGCAATATTTAAAAAACTAGAATTCCCCCCCCCCGAGTTATAGAAAACTTTTTTTGCAACGGTAAACGAACTGCAGGGTGGATTTTTCTGCATTGCTAACAAAATAGTAACTCGCCTTTACCTCTACTATCACTACAAGCAAAAGGAGAGTTCAACAAAACATGCACATAATGAAGCTACATTTATGAGAGCGTAGACTTTCGCAGCCGGAGTCAGTATTTACTAGGCTCGCATTACACCCTGAGGAAGGTCGCAGAATGGCAACCGAAACGTCGGCACCTTCGCCATGGACGCGGCGTCACCCGGACAGCCTAGTAAATATAGCTACATTTATGTCCAAAAGCAAAACAAAGGGTCATCTTAGCATTTGCTCAATATATCAGGGAACTGAACAAAAACCTGATCGAAATGGGGGTCATTGACCCGGACGTTTACAAGCATATTAAGTAGTTTTAAAAAATAATTTATAAATAATATAAATTATACTGTTTACCTCAGTTTGACTTCACTCACTACGTACATACATTCATATACGCATGTGCTTTTCTACAGGATTTGCATAAATTATTATAATTTTATTTTTAGTGATTAAGTTTTATGATATTGAATATAGTAAAACATACCTGAAAACTCACACCTCCAACTATTCGCAGTGAATTAACATTGAGGCATTAACAGCGGACGCACCATCCCCTACGGCTAGCGGAAGAATATATTTCGCAGAAGGACGTGGTGTACGGCGATGCTCAACTGTTCTCAAAAAATTATCTGCAAGCCTAATCGGACCAACTATCCCGAGTATGTTGTAGATCATTATCATTGCGAACGCAAGTTTGAGAAATTACCTCATGGTCAGGGAAAGCGTTCATACAATCACTGAGAGAAATCTTCAAAAATCCCTGATATCAACAAAAGATATTTTCTCGGTGAAAAGAACACTGATGCTGCATTCTTCTAGTACGTCAAATTTCTGAAAAACCGGAGCAATTCAGTCTCAGCAAAGCACAAAGCACTTCACAAAAGATTCATAAAGACGAATAAAGTGGACATAGATTGGAATTAACAACCACCACTGCATAGTGAGAGAACATAATGCTACGGACATCCTATGATATCAAAGTGAAATATCTGTTACTCGCTGAAGAACAAAGTGGGTCTTATTTTCAGAGTAAACATATTTTACAGTGTAAAATTTTGTATTACTCTCTTCTTCTTTGAGTCTTCATCATTACTCATGCTGCGAGTGTTGGTAGCACTGAAGTTAGTGACTTTTATATTCTGTGTTTAATGACGTTCTTAAAAAGGATGGGGATAACACCCGAATAAGTGTTTATTGCAATCGTTGTGTGAATATCCCCCTTCTGTTGGGATATCTAGTTCTGTAAGTCTACATAATTGTTTTAATGTGTTCATCAACTTCTGAAAACCCTACTGCATACACTAAATCCTAATTAGATTTTTTAAATTCGACATTTAAAAACATTCTTCAGAAACCATTTGTTAAGGTTCACATATTTTTGTATTTTCAAAGTGAACAATTCATTTTGTAATTTTTGAATATTCGGGATATGAATCCTTTACGTCAGGCGAGTTGTCTTGCAATGACCTTCACCGAGAAGACTAATCGCGTCTGTAACATGTTTCGGAGCCAGTCATGTCCAGTATTTCTGTCGCCAGTTAAATTGCAATGTCGAGAGAGGGTGTAGTAGCGAATCAAGCGTTATAAATGTCTCCTGTGCGTCTTTTGAAGTCACACGCAATCTATATTACTAATTTCCAATGCATGCTGTAATTGAATAAACAAAACTAGGGAAGGGCAATACGGCCATATGAGTGGAGTTTATGAAATTTGCTTTGTAACTGCAGAAAGTCAGAAAAATACAAAACAGTAAAGTTTTTTTATTTTGGCTGAAAAATGCAAATAAATTTATTATATGTTATTCTGCCGCGTTCTCTGTACCGACTGAATTGTCAACTCAAGGTTGGTCACTGCTTTCAACCTTGCTGATGTCATAGACAACAGCAGGATCCGAAAGAAGAGCCACTCGTCATTAAATTGTACATATTAGCCAGCGTGCTCATGGCAACTATTTTGGGACGTCTTGGTTGACGGATAGTCTCAGCAGCAGGAAGTAGGGTTTTTTCCGTAAAGGGAAGAAGCGGAGTACGGAGATCACAAGGCTTATGGGTGTTCTCCGGCTTATAGAAGTTTCACTGTTATAACAGCGAGGGGGTGGCGGTGAGTATAGGTCACGTGGGCCTCGCTATATAACAGAGCTGTAACGGACCAGTAAGGCAGGTGTTCTGGAGACGGTGGAGAAACCTCTGGCGTGTGCGCAAAACTTTGGCGCCAAGACGTGCATATGCGAGCCAGGCTGCGAGGCTTGGAGTCACTTAGTTGCACGAACTGCGGATTTTAGGTCCTTGGGTGACTGCGGTCACGTGGGCAGCAGCTGTGTGGTGCTCCGAGGTGAAAGAGTGGTTGAGTGCCACGATTCAACGCCGATTCTCAATCGATAGATCGTCTGCGATCGAGCAAACACAGCGCGTTGGTGCGCCAGAACGGACTTTGTGTCCCAGCGTGGACATCGGTCACGGAAGCTAGGCTTTGTGCGCGCTTCAAAAGTAGGAGTGTGCCGAATGCCAACAATCAAAACCATCTTCAATCGGGTTTGGATCGCTTCACGCGATCAGGGGATTAGTAAGTCTTATCAGAGCTAGAGGTGTAAGTAGATTTATTTAAGTCGTTATATTTGTTTTGTTTTTCTTTGTTAATAAATATATTGTTATACTGAAGCTGATCTGTCTGTGGTGCTTGGATATCGACATGACGTTCACAAAATATTTGGTATTCACTCTTGTCGCTACATGGAATAGAAACTTAACGCATTTTTGCTGAATGTTTACTTTCTGTATACTGCTTGTACGTAAACTAGTAGAGAAGTTACTGTATGCTGGAGGCGTGCAAAATTATTTTTGATCTTTATTCTTCATTTGTATTACGTAATTTTCTAGTTTCCCTGTTTGCACTTGAAATAGTTATGAACTTAATTGTGCAGATTTTTGATTCGTTTTATTAATAATATGTAATAGTATACATTTCTTAGTGTTTGACTTAATATAATTTAATACGAGTAAATGTTTGTAATATGTTTTATGTTTTGGGTGTATCCCACTGAAGTATCCTCCAATACACATAACGTGTTTAAGGGGTTAATGAACAGATGTTTTTGATTATGTATGCCGGGAAGAGGAATGTAACGGCTGATTGACAGCAAAGCTGAAGAAAATTCTTTCTCTAACATTATCCTGATTTCTAATAAGAGCGAAAATGGCACAGAACTTAGTGCGCTTGACTTCGCATAGCGTCTTCGCGTGCGCTGACACGCGCGCGGAGGCACGGGTTCCATCCCGCCTGCCATCCCGGCCGAGGTTTTCGTGGTTTTGCCCTCGTCATGCCAGGCGAATATGCTGGGATGGTTCTACTGAACTATGAGGCCACGGACTGCGAAAACTCTCGGTTACGTGAAGTGTCGAAGTTTAAGCGGATGCGGCATCGCGGTTTCTGTTGGTGGACCGCTTAGGAACTCCGAGCTCTATAAGCGCGCTGAGGCAATTGCCCTTTACGGGGCACGTAAGTGGGCCATCAATGCAAATAGAAATGTGATTTCTAATTACTTGTATTCATGATCTCTCAATTAAAAATGTAAAAAAAATAAAGTATGTTTCCGTATCATTTTTTATCATCGGAAGTAGTTACTTTTCTCTGCCAGAAATGCTGGAAGATTCTAAGAACATTTTTTCCATCTTTAGTTTTTCGAATCTAATCCAATGCTTGACATTTTCTCACTTCAGATGTATGGGCATATATTTTTTCAGCAATTAACGTTTATAAGTTACCCCTGTTGAATAACCCTTGCGGCCGAGAAGCTAACAGTGTATGATGAATGTGATTTTTCACATTCATTATGTGCGGTTGACACGACAAATGACCATTGCAAAGACTGCGCCACCCGAGCAAAAGGGCAGGGGGTTGTATCCATTCATGTCACCTCGCGCGCTCATTCCAATGACAAGCATGTGTGGTCGTGAGTTTCTGACGCGCACCATATCCTCTACCGCCTTTTCATTTTTGTCCTAACGAGGAAAACCAGTTGGATTTTTTCCTTCTGCCATCTTTGGAAGACGTCTGACGTTTTAGTATTTTCATTTGTAGGATAACTGCCGTGATAAGTTCTCACCAGCCTCGTAAATTCTGCTTTCATTTTTTTTTTTTAATTTTCCAGGAGTAAGTATTATTTAATTACCAAAATAGTTAAGCGAGTCAACCACAGAGATTTAGCAATGAATGTTTGACGAAGGATGGGTATGGTAACACTTGAAATCGCACATGCAGTTAAACGTTTTTTAAAATAAAATAATGAAATTATATTTTGCTGTACTTGTACCTTATCCTTGTTTAAATTTGAAGAATTTTTTAAAAATCCAGGAATGGGGCGGCTGCAATAGATGTCACCAATGGCCAGCTTTGCTTGAAAGTAAAGCTGGCCTTTCTCCAAAGCTCATGACGGCGCTTACGCTGGCGGCTGGAGGGTGGGGGGGAGGGGGGAGGGAAGGAGGGAAAGAGGTTTCGAGTGCGGCTTGGCCCAATGGCGTTTCGCAGCGCTCCCGAGCCTCGGTCGAGCTCCTCCTGTGCAAACGTTTTCGCCTTACTTTCGGGTCTCCGAAGTAGCCCTACCGGTATCCTCTGAGCGTTCTAATGAAAGAAAGCCTGTCAGAGAAAGATTGTAGAACAGTCGTAGACACGGAAGGGAGGACTACATTCCCGATGTGCTAGTTTATCAGATCTACCTACTCATGTGCAGCGAAAAAAAAAAGTGCTAATAATAGTAGTCGTGTACAACAAGGAAACTTGCAAGGAAATGCGCAACTCAGGATGGAAACGTCGCTGCAATATACAAGAAGCGCATATTAAATATCTAGTGACATAGATTGGTGAAAACAATAAGAACATTGATTATGAAACCCATGAATACTAATGTCACTCATATTCATTTTCTTTCCAACTGAATTAAATTTCAATTATACTTTCTACGGTCTTTAATTGAACTTGCGTTACGAGATGGACATTTCATTATGTCCTCAATTCTCCATAGTGTGATTCATTTTAATCGACGCAAGCTAGGAGTTGATCATGTATTACGGTTCATATTTATTGATATAATTTATTCTAGATCGTTTGAGAGTTGGTGTCGCTGCGAGTGATATTAAGTTGTTTTTTTAGTGAAGTGACTGCCCATTTCCATTTCTTGGGTTTTCTGGGCTGTACAAGTGCTTCGCTTAATTTTAATTTAAAAAAATCAGAATATTTCTTGTAAAAGGCAAAGATTAAACAACAGTTGTATTGTTGGAGTGCATTTCGGAACATATTTCAGTAACGTCATGAAAAAATGCTTGCCTTGGCATGTTATCATTGCGTAAGGATTGACACATCTCAAAAATCATTTTTAGTAAACCATTAGATTGCATCCCTGTTGCTTTCCACAAGAATGCACCCTACGCATCTATCAGGCCAGAGCGTTCAACTGAAAACTGATCTTTTCAACAGAAAACTGGTGGCCTTCTGGGGGGGGGGGGGTTCATGAGGCTTCAGTTCCCCCAGAAGCCATTGATACATATATTAAAGTTGAACTTTTATAATTTTCTATACAAACTAAAGTTATTCAAATATTGTTTTTAAATATAAGTCAACAAATAAAAGAGCATATTATATTCAGCGTAAATGAAAAAATCTTGAAAAGGACACATTAAGTTGGCCTGTCACTGTACCTATAGCCCCCATCCCGGTTTTATCAGAGGGCATATTTGTTGATAAATCTTATTACAATTTGCGACAATCAAGTTTTATAGTTATATTTTCTGGCCGAAATAATTTAGCGATACACATATGACTCTCTGAACACAGGTTCGGATATTGTTTCTTTACTTACTACGACGTACTTGTGGCTGTAATCTTCCTGTTGCCCGCTCGAAGGCCGCGCATCGCCCACTGCGTGACTCCGCCTCTGCCAGCAGCACCTGTGACGCTTGTGACGTCACGCGCCTCCCGCGCAGACGCGACCGGTCACGTGGGTGGTGGCGACGGTGGCGGTGCCGATTGCGCTGCGCCGGCCCCGTCGCCTCCGCGCCCCTCGTCCTGCCATCTCCGCCCGCTGCCGCGTCGGGCCCGAAATAGCTGCGCGTCGGCGGCGTCTGCGCGGCCGGCCGGCAGCTGGGGCGGAGTGGAAGAGGGGGTGGCGCTGCAGGGAGCGAAATGCAGATTCTGATGCGGCCTTCGCCCACCAGAGCCGCCTGTAAATCTGCGAAAGAAGGACGCGCTGGTGCGCGACTGACGTAAAAATAAATTCGCGCTCGAAAAGAGACGGAGGCTGCTGATCACCGTAAAAATTAATGGCGGTTGCTAACGCAAACAACTGTTATTGTGTGGAACAGACTTGTAAACCCACGGTAACAGGATTTTCGTCCAATATGTCTGAATCTCATACTCTTCACTTTTATTCTCTTAACATTCTTTAAGGTCTTTGGATTATAGCAGGACAGAAAAATAATCGTTATGCTTAGGATTTTTTTACTTTTGTTTTCAATTTTCAGTTTTATGTAGCGTGTATTCACCTTCCATTAACTGCACGAAATTTAATCATTCAGGAACCCAGACAAGATATCGTTCTGTTGACAATCGAACTGACGCCATTAATCGCACAACTAACATTTGAAGTTACTGAGAGCAATCTTAGGAGAGAGCAGATGGGCTTACTCCCTGGAAATGTTAAAACGGGCCCCGCAGCCCGTAATGAATTATTTTATTTCCTTAAATACACATGCTCAATTCATGATTTTCCTTTCTTTTATCCTGGCAACTAGGGGAATGCCTCACGACAAGCCATTTGGCAACCTACAAGAGTTCAACATACAATCGGTTGTATTTATTAATAGATTCATTGATGTTATAATTTAATTATCTGTAATATGGTTTATTTACTACTAAAATATAGCGTATATAAGTAAAATGGAAATGGAGAATGGAAAAGGGATGCCTATAAACGTACGTAATGACCCACCCCCCTCTTGTTTTATGCTGCACGCATTCCTGCGTGAGTAATATTACTACTTGGATGTCAGAACGTTTCCTACTGCTCATTTATCGGTTGAAAACGCTTATCTCATAATCTGAGTTTCATATGCAATTTTCATTCAAAAAATTCTGACAAGTGTTTTTGAAATAAAAGATAAAGATTATCAATTTCGGTATGTGGATTCTTCTCCAAAGAAATGTTCCTGAAATCGTAAAATGTGTGAGAAGCGAGATACACCCCGTTGAAAATACTCGTATATGAATATTACAGTGAAACCTGCTCAAATGACCATCTGGATAGGTCAGCTTCACTAGCGGCCGATGTTTGTGAAATATTGATTTTTTCATTAGACACGTGTAAATATTCCGTCTTTTTAGCGGCCTGTGTGAGTGGCCAGCGACCGGTCACATATCGTATGTGCCTGGTCACCTCAAGCGATTTTGGAGGTTATTATAACAAGAAGTGGGGCAGTGGTGGAGATTCCTGTTGATTTAATGCCAATATGTCCCTCTCTTAAGGGCTATCGGTGCATGCCGTATGCGTGAGTACAATCTGAAGGTCATTCACTAATATTTTCGTCAGTCAACCCCGCTGTAAAGTTTCTACAGGATATGAATGGCATCGTCAAGCCGGGTTTGCTTATTCTGACTCTACAGGACGGATAATACGTTTCTCTTAAGAGATTGAGTGACACGTGAAGGGTATGTTTTGATTTTGGCCGAGAGAAGGCAAATGATCCTTAAACACCTTTTTCAATTGAATATTGTTATTTATATTATATAAAAGGTTTGAAAGGGAAATGCTTAATTTCATAGTAATTACCACAAATAGATTTTTTGCGCAATTATAACCTTCATTAAACGATAACTTTCAACGTCCAGTTTTTTGCCATTGATCGGCCAATGACATAGATGTCAACCATTTATGATCGGTAAATAAGTCAGTTTCCACCGGGAGAGATGGCTCAGGGCATCAACTGATGTCACTGCAGTCCCTCTGACCGGGCGGTCCTAGGTTTCCGACGGCCGAAGGTTTTTCGACACTAGCCAGCAAGGTCGAATTCAGTCGTTATCTGGTGGATAATTCGAGCGGCCAGCGGCTCTGATCGGTTGTTTGCTGTGGTTTCTCCGATCTACACCAGACGAATGCCGGAGCAGTACCCTAACAAACGGGTCAAGGACCTCTCACGATCTTTCCTACCTCTTCCTTGTCCTACCCTCTCCCCTTACACACACTTACACTACCGCGCATGCCGGGAGGCAGATCGGGAGTTTAGTGCTTGTTTCAGCTGGGGCAGTGCCCCAATGGCGGTAGATACCTGGTTGGGGAAAACTCTACTAACTGACAGCAGGTCGTCGTTGGATCTCGCGATACAGTGGGGGAAGTCTACCACCACTTCTCAAAGAAAAAACATGTACTACACTTATGGGACTAATGACCTTTGTATATGACGCGCCCGGAATCACTATCAATAAATCAGCTTTCACTGTAGTTTGTTAATTAGTGTCTCTGCTCTGTCTTTCGTGAAATTCCGAAACAGTGTAATAAGTACGGAGATAGTTTCCTGAGCGGTTGGCTTGCCCAAGGCCGGACCTGTTTATACCGGATTTTTGTCCGTTATGAGAAGTTTCCAACAATGGATAACTTTCTCACTTCGCGGTCTTTCTCGAGTTGGGTATACCGACAATGTTCAAAACACTCGTATTACCTGTGATAAATAAAACTCTCCTGCGTACAAGAAAATGTTTGTTTTTAGTTCAGGAAATGATTGATTTATTCTGAAGGCGTCTACGCGCGGTCCGTGGCCCGTTTGTTAGGGTACTGCCCCGGTATTCTCCTGGTGTTAATCGGATAAGCTCGATCAAAGCAGACACTAAAATTCTTCAGACAACAGTTGATTTCGACCTGGCTATCTAGGTAGCTTCCACCTCGAACCTAGGACCTCCCTGTCAGAGGCACTTCAGTGCCATCAGTTGATGCCCTGAGCCACCTCACCCGCTATTAATTCAGAGTTTTCTGTGGTGTGTACATGGAGACGGGTTGGTGAAAAAATAAATCCTTGAGGGACTCCAGTAACAGCTGGATTCGATGATGAAAATGGTTTGTTTTAACCTCGAATTCTCTCTCTAGAAGAAAACGTGTTAATATGCTTAAGAGTGCGGGGTTGGCCGTCTTTGTTAGCTTGCAGCGTGGGAGCAGAGAAACCAGTGTGGTCCACAGCCTGTCCAAGTCTTGAATACGGCTAACGTACTTTCATGATTGCAGAATCCATTTGCTTTGTGTTCTAGAGATCGGTGGAGTTGATGATAGTTGCGGTGTGAATCCATCCTAAACCGGAATAGTAACTTAGTTTGAGTGCCTGTTATGTATTAGCTTCTCAGATTTTTTTGTTACAGTCGAAAGTAGACAAATTGGATAGAAGCTAGCCTGATTGTGGGAAGTATTTCGGTGTCTGTGGAACGGTAAAATTTCCTCCTCCCTCCGGGCATATAGAAAGAGGTTCCTGATATTTCGTTAGTTGTCAAGACATTTTTCTGAGAGTTTCCTTTGCATTGCGGTCAGGTCAAGATTAAGTATCTGGTCTTTCAATTAATTTTCTTGATTCTGATTTGTCCTCTCAAATGGGGATTTATACATTTAACGAGGGAGAATTGTGGAAATTTTCTGATTCCAGAAAATAGTTCTCGATTTTTTACAATATATTTATTATAGACATTAAAAATAATTACTCATTGCGTGGTGAATTTAAGAAGTTCGCATGAACGATTAGTACTAATCCCAATATTTTGAATTAAGTTACAAATTTCTTGAAAGTGACGTGATTAATTTTGACCATATAAGAGGTAAATGCTGAAACACAGTGAACTTTAGGCTATCTGTTCCACAGATATGTATTTTTATTTCTCGCCCTTACGAATGTAAGAAGAGAAAGTATTGTAATCGTGCTCCTGAAAACGGTGAATTTTCGACTTTTAAACACTTACGGATAAAGTATAAGAAATATAATTGTCCACGTTTCACTTCTCAAAGGTTCTAAGGCTTTTACCCGCCGTCACTGAGGATGTCTGCTTAAGGTGCAGACGAAAGGTCTGTAGGAGTTAGAAGTAATTTTACTAAACCTCGGACAATCTGCTCGGCTAACAATTTCAAGTCTTTTTTTTCATGACATTTCATTAGAAGTCAAATACAGGAACTTTAAAATATGGAACTATTCCGTTATAACTATGTGTATCTGAGAAGTACTCGCGTTTTGTCACTATCGTATTCTCAAAGGAAATGCAAGTCTGTCATTTGAGATTGCAAGGACTGGTTGACCGTGAAGAAGCTGGTTTACCTTCTGATCTTATTCATATGGGATGAGGAAGCGGTAGTAGACAAATGCTTCTAGTTCAGACTATAAAGACATCATTTGATCCTTTGGAATTTAAAATATTGCTCGATTGCGCTTTCCCATAGCACAAATTGTAGGTCAACATTCTTGCCATTTGCGGGCTAGAAACTTTGCGATCAAAATGGTGATAGGAACTTTTCCGCCGTGGAGAAAGTAGGGATTACATGGGCTCTTTAGCATGCTCTGTCACGTGAATGGGTTTGCGAATTACGTGAAACGGTTAAACAAAATACGTAATGTGCGCGGTTACGTCATGGGGAGATGCTTCACCGGGGCAAAAAATTGGTTGAGAACATACGACGTCCATTATGTGGGCGCTCCGTCTTTGTGCTGGAAAAGAAGTGTTTCGTAGGATAAGGACAATGAAAGCTGACGCAAATAATTAGGCTCCTAAATGCCACACTGTGCTTCACGAACACGGATTTGTAAAGAGTTTCGTCTTGTGAAACATGTGGGTGTACGAAAGAGTAGTCAAAATGTCAGGCTTCTGCCTGGACGGTGAAATACGAATGGAAATTGTAAATATTAACCTACGTTTTGAGAAAAGTAATATGAGATGAGACAGCGCTTTGGCACGAGGAAGAAAGTTGTTTACCAGAATGAGAAATGCATTTTCTTACGAGTTGCATAAAGTGTATTTAGGTCGCGTAACTGAAACAAATTTTCAGGGGAATGTTTAGAACAGTTCAGTATATGTAATCTTTGGAAGGTGGTTTAAACTGAATAAACTTCATTGACTTTTACTGTCGAAAGTAAAATTAATAAATAAAAATTAGATAAAATTATGAAATCAATAAAGATTATTGTTTATTTTTTTTTAAATTTGCATTAACAAAGCTGTCTTTAGAGGTATGTACTCACCTACTCCTTGCTTCGTATATTGAAATGCATAAGCGAATAAAATTAGTTTCTTTATTGTGTAGTTATAAATTTTTTTCGTAATATTAATAAATATAATTCGGTCGAAGTAGAGAGTAGTGAGAATGATAATTGCATTGTTCTGTGCTAAAACTTATTTTTAAGGGATCTTTTATCTTAAAGTTTTCTACTTTTTAATGTAATAATCAAGGGAATTATAATGATCTTAAATCTTATGTTGCACCATCGTATTCTCTGACAACTATTAAAATATCTTTTCTATCAGACCTAATAATATAATATGGGTCCCGAATACTTATCGTTTTACCAAGATAATGATCATATTGAATCGATAATTGGTTGTATTGAACGCATTGTTGCACAATATGCATAGGTGAATTTTAATGTACAGGATTATGATAATTGTGGAACGACAAATAAGTATGTAGCAACTTCACATGTCATTGCAATGTAGTTCGAATCGAATACTTAATCTATTTACATTTTCTGAACATATATCATAATTATTGTAAATCAAAGAATATTAAGTTGGTTAAATAATGGAGAAACTGTTCTTTATATAGTGAGAACTTTATTAACTAGGGGCACATGGTATAACGCAAAGGACGTACTATTTAATTCTCCCGAGTCTATTAAGTTCGGTTAAACTCCGTCCCATGTACAAAGTTATATTTTTATACCATTTTTCCTTTTTTGTTTAATTTCAAACACGCATGCTTGTTAATACCTAATTGGTTAGAGGCTTTGACTGTCGATAGTTGCACTCCGTTATTTCAATGCAAGCATTTGAGATTTTAATCAGCATCTGTTCTAGCTTCTTTGATGGAAGTATAATTTTCTCTTCATACTCTTACTTCACTTCGTTCACCATTTCCACCTCTTCCTCCCATACCTTCCTACTTCACTTCGTTCACCATTTCCACCTCTTCCTCCCATACCTTCCTACTTCGTCTTGCGCAAGCCTTTAAACTCTGTTATAATCTCTCTTTAAAAATATATCCTTCCTGTTTGGTATCCCATACAAAACGTAGTCGCCTTATTGTAAAACTTATCTTTCTTCAATCGGTAGCATTGTCATTTGGAGCATACGTACCTACAAGTACCGTCTCAATACGTTTAATTTTAAAAACAATTTTAAAGAAATTCTCATTCACGCATGGCGAACTTATAATGACATGCGTATATTTCTTTAACACAGCTATGTATATTCCTTTCTTAGCCCTAAATTATTTGTTGTCCCCACATATAAATGTAAATGTTGTCTTCTCTTGTGCTAATTATAGTAGTAATTAATATAGTTTGTAGTACTAATAACTCGTTTTTTAGTACAGAAAATGTATTAATTCAAAAAATTAAAAATTACCCGTCTATTTGTTTTTAAAAAGAATCTTAACTTTTCTGGAATTCATATCCCTCGACTCTATATTCAGTAATATTACTGCAATAATGATAAATTTTGATGTCAGTCATTCGGAATGTTTTTGCCGTGATACACAGGTTTTACTGTAATTAAAATCAGATATTGTAACTGTCTGATGTCAAAATATTTAAAATATATAGGCCTACATATGACTATTATTTTATGCATTGACGTGCTACGAAATGCCTGTGAAAACCTATTGTCGGGTGGTTTGAATCAGAGGTATAAAACAAATTCACACTAATTTTGGAATGACGAAAAATTCTCATTTTCAATCGTCCTACTTTTTAGGGATGCGATATTTGCTTTTGTATTTAATTCGCAATAGGAATTTTGCCTACAACCTGCAGTACCCGCGGCTCCATCTGCAGGTGAAAATTGCCTGGCTTGAAGTAGCTTCCGATCAAATGAGCATTGTTGAACCTTTGTAAATAAAAATAATAAACAATTACACATTTAAAATTGTGTTTAGATTCGATTGCTGACACAGTGGCAGTATTTGCCCTAACATTGTATTGATTTTAAAATTAGCCGCTTAAACTATCGCCTGTCTGGCACTTAAACTATCAGGCGAGCGATTGTCCATCTGTTAGTGCGGATAGTTCCCTTGTGACCACTACGCAATATTTCTATACCTGGTGTACAAGCTACAGACAAGCGATACGACATGGTCAGCAAAACATATATGATTTTAAACAAACGTTTTAAAATTAAACATCAATGTTCATAAAACATCGACCCAAAGTCATCACCAATTTTTTATTAAAAACCAATTTTTTAAAATCTGGATTAGTAGATTGAAATTGACCCAAGGGAGGTTATTTCAGGGAGGTCTTGATTATTAATTTTTAATTGAGGTTTAACTGAGAAAAACAGTCATATAAAGATTAAATCAGGATAATTAAAAACATAATTATCTGATTCGATAATTCAAAAATATTACAGACTTCCTTATTGACGGAAACTTTTCACCCTTGATCATTTTGGTCCGAAGAATATAGAAGATAATGGTTGTCTGAAAATTATTATACTTTTTTTTTATGGAGAACCTTTTTTCATTTCAAAAACATCAACGTTGTTAAACACATCGGTTTCAAAATATCAATGTTCAATACATGGATTTTATAAAAACGTGTAAGTTGCATTTCTACTCAGGGCAAGAGGCGGGAAATCTCGTAGGTCGCGTGCCGTGGCCAACCCTGGCGGCCGAGTCGGAAGCGCGGCGCAGCGCGGCGCTGCTAGGCCTGGCCCGGCCGCGAAGGAGCCCACTCCGTGACCCGCTGGCGGCCTTGGGCGAGTGGCCGTGGCGGCGGCGCTCCCCTCAGCGGCGGCCGCTCGCCCCCTCCCCCT
>BOPP01000403.1:155637-166208 GCA_017312745.1 Gryllus bimaculatus
GGCGCGGCGGCGGTGGCGGTAAACACGCGACGCTGCAGATGCACTAGGCTCGCGGTATTTGTATGCGGTTCAGGACAGCCGGGACTGTTTCCAAAAGAACTTGACAGTGCCGTACTGAGAGGAGGTAGTTGCCTTCCTGTCGTACGAAGATACGTGACTAGGAAGAGGGAGTTCTGCAGGAAAATTGCCTGAACATATTTTTGATCTTGGAAAAAATTTAGGAATATAAAGATTAAATTTAACTTTTGGGAATTCCTTTTATAATAAGTTGTGAAAAAATTGTGCATACTCTGTAACCTCAGTGTTCTATACAGCGCAAGAGTAAAAAATTAAATGCTAACAACTACAAATATAGACTTAAATGAATTATCTACTAGCTTTGTTTATTATTATTTCGCTCATATTGATTAATGCTAATATGTTTGTCGTTATAAGTGTTATTTAGCGTTGCAACTGATGGGATCTCTCGATACAAATTTTTGCTGTCCTCGAGATATATTCAAACATCTATAAATAAATATAAAAAAGAAAGTCATGGATATTTTATTGGTCACACATTTGGCTGCATCTTGAAGTGAATGTACACCGTTCCCCCACGTATATACTTCCTGATTTTCCATTGATTGTATCTGAAAATATCAACAGGTGTCTTAACGACGTAAAGGTCACGTTCATTTACGAAACACTGGTCCCGTTGTTATTTCAATCTGTTATTCCATTTGTTCATAATCCCTCTGCAACACGAAAAGCGCAAGAAATTGTGCGCAAGAAAGGTTTTGCCATCCCACTTAATTTAACGAGGTTGTCCAGTTAATGTAATCATTACTCTGATTTTCGTTGTGATGTTTTTGTACTTTTCGAGGGGTTCATAGAGTATGTTATGTATCATTTAGTAAAGTGGGTTTTAAACAGACATGTTTTTAAGTAGTAAATATTATCTCAAGAAAGAATTTCCAAAGTATAAGTGATTATAAGTGCTTAGAATATGTTTTTATAAACTTTATCAAAAAGTCATTTTTCTATGAAAATCGCATTTTCAGAAACTCTGGAACATTTTCTCAAAGACGGCATATAAATTTGCATAATGCACCAGGTTTTACTCTTCTACAATATTCTTAAAGTCAAATTTTAATTCTAGCTTTAGGGGATCGAAAAATTGAAAAACGGAAGACAATTGCGAATCTTTACAGATGTTTCGCACACTGTGACATATTTAGCTGTTTCGCATACAGAAAACAAGCACGAGAAACCGCCTTTCGCGCACGGCCTGTTAAAAAAAGTATTTTAGGCGTCAATAGAGGGCAGCTGGGAAGAGGATGCGACAAAACAGAAAAGCTAGATCAGACGAAATAAATAAATAAACTCTCTAGATAGAGAAAGTCTATGTCATTCTTTAGAACCACTAGTTAATATTTATAATTAGGAGTTTTTTAAAGCATTATTTGGGTGTAAGCGCTTCATCTATTGCAACTGTGAGAGCATTTGAATTTTGAGTGAAACCCTTTGTGATAAATGCGTCATCATAAGTATAGACATCCTTTCGGACACTTATTCGCTGCCAAGAAGAAGAAATGTGAAACCAAATTCCGCACTGACTACCTAATAAGCCTGAATGTGAGCCGGTAATCTGCGCATGCTGGATTCCACATTTATATCTTCTACGAGTACGTTCGTTCCCGGAAGTGTCGCGTGATTGACGTCAAACGCTCCGTGTCAAACGAGATCTCATGCTACATTCAATGTAAACTTGCGTGAGAGATCCATTGAATGCACATTCGTTTTAGACCTGCCTTGATACGTGGCGTATCTTATGACCTACATAATGCAGACGAAGAAGAGAGGCCCTGAAGTAACTTAACTAGCTGTTGAATTGTCCTTTGTAATGTAGTGTTTGTATGTGTCTATATTTGTGTGGATTGTAAGTACACAATAAGTAGCAATTGCGCAAGTTTGGATTTTTATTTTCTGTCATTCTTTAGAAAAGACAATGCTCAAAAGAACAGGATGCTTGAAATTCAACTGATAAGTTTCTCGAACAACAAAATTGACGTAGTCTACATCGCCATTCATCTATTAATTATTAATTGGTGAATTCATTGTGACTAATATTGACAGTATTATGTAATTGACTCTCAATAGTGTCGGTGTCCCTCTTGACGTCGTGGGTCTGCCGACCCTCTACTTTTCGAGATGATTGGCAGTGTAATGGGAAGTATGTCGCAATGAATATTTATTGAAATAGATATAGTTTTGTTTTATGTAGTTTCGTTTATAGTTTATAAGAGTTCTAAAGTGATTCAAGTGTAAGCAAAAATTGTTGGAAATCTTGTGCAGTCTAACTTCTCTATTGCGCTGTTGGTGAACATTCAATCGTTGTCTTTATCTATATAACTGAAAATCTATTTTTGTTACAACAATGTGGTTTTAGTAGATTGGGTTACTTCCGTGTGTTTTATCATAAGTCAGCAACTGAGGTTTCCGGTAGAAAAAAGTGGAGTAACAAACTTTACTGTAAGAAAGAAACGAGAATGGAATCTAGGGCGATAAGTTCCATTTTCAACAATATTGCACCTTAAATGGGCGAAGGTCGGAGGATTGCATCCATTGTTCTTTTTTCTACTATGCCTACACATTCTGTGATTGGAAATACATACACCGATGACGAGTTAGTATCACCAAGGACGTAAAAAAGAGTACAGCTATTTTACTCATGTTGGTGCTAAGATTAGTTAGCTTTTTAGGGTGCAATTTCGCAATATTGTCGAATGTTACGTTTCTTTTCAAGCAACTCCATAAAATTCTCAATCTTGACGATTTTTTTTATTCTAGTCGTAGAAGGTTCCCGCAAGTTAACGACGGCTAGATGTATTTTTTAATTAATATTATCGAAACTGAAAAAATATCATGTCGAGTTATGAAGACTGAAATAATTATTAACTCTTAATCGAATTCTTTTACACCTGTTGTTACTTCTGAATTCATTAATATGGAAACCGTCAGTAGTTTGCGACGCGAGTAGTTTCACTCGTAAAGGATGGCAAATCGAATGTTTTACTAAATAATTATTGGAACAACTTTGTTTCTCCAAAATTTAAAAATTCTAGTTTTCAGACACAGGCCCGAATTAGCAGAAATGCAGCAAGCTCCCATTTTATGTTAGTGTACTTCCGGTAGAACTGCAGGAATTCACCTGGATCTACTTGATAAAACTTGCTGTGCTGCTAAAACAAACGAAGGCATCTAAAAGGATCGACGGTATCGGAAAGGTCGATGGCTCTGAACGGGAGAGCCTAGGGATCGCGACCCGACGCTGGCGGATCATCACTAGCGAATTTGTCGAATTAAGCCGCTGTCTGGCCGAATTCTAGCAGCCGGTTGCTCTGGGCAGAATTTTCCCATGGTTTCTCCTTCCAATACCAGGCGAAACTCGGAGCAGAACTTCAAAAACGGGTTATAGACCGCACGCGGCCTTTACCTTCTTCTTTTTCTTTTCTTCTTTTTCTTCTTTTTCTTTTTCTTTTTCTTCTTCTTCTTTTTCTTCTTCTTCTTTTTCTTCTTCTTCTTTTTCTTCTTTTTCTTCTCTGTTTCTTTTTCTTCTTTTTCTTCTTCTTCTTCTCTTTTTCTTTTTCTTCTTTTTCTTCTCTTTTTCTTTTTCTTCTTTTTCTTCTCTTTTTCTTTCTCTTTTTCTTCTTTTTTTCTTTTTCTTCATACACACACACACAAGCCCTACCCTACCAGAAATGTCTGGAGAACAATCCGAAGCTTGGAGCTTGTCCCAGTTGGGGCGGTGCCCTGCTAGGGGAGATACTAGGAAATTTAAATTACTTCCTTAAGCATAGTTGCTGTCATATCCTAGGAGGTGGCGGTGTTCCCGGAACGCGAGTTCTGACGCAGGCATCCACGTCGGTTTGCAGTTTCCCTCTCCAGTGATTGTCCCATTAGAGCAGCACCCCTGCCGCAAGAAGCTGCAACCCTTAGTCTTTGCCCATTAGTCTTTGACTTGTGTAGAAGGTAGGCGGTGCATGTAAATTGGTGCGTTAGGCCGTGGCCGGTGTGTTGCTAAACTGCTCGACATTTGCCTCGTATAATTCGGAGAAATGAAGGAAAACTACCAGACAGAAGAGCCTTTTGCGCGAACTCCCCTCAAGACGCTCGTCTTAGGCAGCCAGTAAAAATCCTTCATCGTAGACGTGAACACAAAGTCAGAGGAGCTGCTGAGACAGTGGCAATGCTGTCAGAGAGCCATTTCGGCCGTGGCCATCACGAAAGACCCCACTGGGTGCAAGCTGGAGCGCTCGGGGCCATGATTTATTTATTTATTTGGATTTTTTTAGTGAGATCTACGACATCCAGATGTAATCTGCTTAACTATTCGAAGACTTGAAGACATTTTATGTTAATGTCTTGCACATCTTGTGTTGTGTTAATGTTATGATAAATAAAAGATGTTGTCTGGTATCAACAAAAAAACAAACAAAAAAAACAAAGGGCCGGGCCGAAAACGAAGTTCTTTGCAAAGCAGAAATTATCATTGCAAAGAAATTTGTTTTCGGCTCAGAAGCTGCAAGCTCTAAAGATGATCGCTACGCGATCAAAACAATCATCAGCCAAATAAATTGTTGATATCAGACAACATATTTTATTTATCATTATAATAGAAGGTATCTACCTCACCAGCCATCTAATTAATTGCGTTAATGTCTTGAACATCTTGACTTCTTGTGTTAATGTCCACGTTCCACATTGCATTGACCTTTTTCGATTGCCTTGTCATTTTTATGTTAAGTTCGGCAATTTCTTTGATTAGGCTTTTTAGGATTGATATGTTTTCCCGAGAGACGAGGAACTGGCCCGATTGTTAATGAAATGGAATGTAGGAGGCGGTGTTCTCAGGTTAAAAGAAAAGAAAGAATTAAAAATCAAAGTATAATAGAAATAATGAAACCAGGAAAATCAACCTTAGAACTGCTAGAAATAAAGACTCTATTATGGTATGGGCATTTCAGAAAGTTGGACAGTGAGCGACTGCCAAAGATGTGGGAATACCATCTTGAAGAAAGAAGATGTAGATGAACACCAAGAAGGAAGTGAGGGGAAGACGTAAGATCAATTATGGCAGCGCAAGATTTAGATGATGCCTGGGGAGATCGAAAGAAATGGGGATTAGGAAGCAGGAAACGGAGACAGCTATATAATACTCGCTTTATTACTGCTGTATGGGATTTTCGCGTCAACTAATGCTATTAGTCCCGTAATTACAGTGCATCTTATTTTGTGGGGGAAACGACCCTGTTTCTTCTCCGCTGGAAATTGAGATCTTTAGTCGACATACATGTCGGCTAGTGGGTGTTCCCCCATCCAGGTGCAAGTGGGTGTATATGTATCTGTAAATATTACCGTGGCCTGATTGGTAAAGAACAGCTTCAACACTCACCCTGGTATTGATCGGAGAAACCACGGAAAATAACCGATCAGAGCAGCCTGTCGTTAGAATTCTGCTCCTCGTTGGGGATGAATTAGACCTGTCTATGTAGTTTCGAAACATACCACCGACGGAACTAGAACTTTAGGACCTCCGGCCAAAATTCACTGAAAAGAAAATTCTCCCCGAATTTCTGTCTTTCTTAGCTATTATTTCAGCGATCGTAATGAACAGATAAGTGTCAATAGAGGACCGTAGCGTGAAAAAGATTTACTGGTTTTTGCGGTAGCTAAGAGGTTTTGCGGCAGCTAAGAGGTATTGCGAAAGTGGAAGAAAATTTTGTCATGGTCTAAAAGAGAAGGGTTCTGTAGGAGTCTATGGGGAACGTCGCAGTGAGCTGCCTCACGAACACTTATCGTGTGCTCTTGGACAATTTCGCTTCTTTTTTTCTCTCTCGTGACCAGGCAAGCGTTTCTTGGTATTCTAAATTCCAGAAATAATGTTTCCTGAGAAAACCACCTAAGGAAACGACAAATCGTTCAGGCAATAGGAAGCAAGTTGCTTGCGGGACGCCGTTGAAATTAATGCACAGTGGTCTTTGATTCTATTACTATGTATAAATTGTGATTATCAATTTCGGATTATAAATATTATTCTTAAATTATGCTATAAAATTTATATTATAATTTTTTGTTATAATAATACAAATTTGTATGCCGTTCTTAAAATGTCTGACTCATTAATTTAATATTTTAATGAAATAATATATTACTTTTCTTATTTTCAATGTTCACTCATTCATGCATTTTCCCCTACACGTCTGCTTTGGGGATTACATATCATAATTGCGACAGAATGTATATTTGGTTTTTAAAAATTGCCTTCACCATGTGAAATCTTCACGTCAATAGAAATGCTACCTTGAGTAAAATCGTTGCAAATACAAACTACAACTAATGAGTTGTGAAGATCTTTTCTCGTGTTGGTAATCAAGATGTGAGTGTGTATAAGCAATTTGTATATAAAATAAGTGATAGGTAACATTTTCATTAAACTTCTGAGACAATCTTAAAATGTTACAAGAGCTTTTAAGAGCGTTTTTAGGACATTTTTGGGTCGTGAAACAACCGGACCCTGTTAATAAGTGATAGGAAACTGAAACGCCGGGCGAGCAGTGCTAGCGCGCACGGCGGCTCCGTGATCCCGTGCCTCTGTGGGACCCGCGGCGCGGGCGCGGGCGGCGGGTGCGGCGGGCGTGGCGGGCGCGGGCGGCTGGCGGGCGGGCGGCGGGCGGCGGGGCGGTGCGGGCGGGCGGGCGGGCGGGGCGGGGCGCGGGCGGGCGGGCGGCGAGCGGGCGGGCGGCGGGCGGCGGGGCGGGCGGTGCGGCGGCGGGGGCGGGCGGGGCGGAGCTGCGCGAGACGCACGGTGCGTGTATCACCCGCGCCCGCCTTCGCTGGACAGCGGGTCGGTGGGCCGCGGGTGGCGGCGAAGGGCACGTGGCCGGGTCGGGATGGCGGCGGCCCCGCCTGGGATAAATCACACCGGGCGGCGTGCGGGGGCGGCGGCTGCGGCCCGGCGCGGAGATGCGCGGAAGCGCAGCATCATGGAGGGCTCCGCCCTCCGCCCCTGAATTAGCCGCCTAGTTAGAGGGCTGCGTAGGGGGGGGGGCTTGTACTCCATAAAATAGTTGGGTGGCAAGACTGCTGGGTTTCCACCTGGGGGCAGTAGTTTGGAATCCAGAGTTATTTAGAGGGGTGGGGGAAAGCGGGCAAGAGGCTGGGTTTCTTCGGGCTCCTCCGTTCCCTTGTCTGTCGCTCCTTAATATGTACATCACCATCACGAATATTAGTGAGGTATTTTATGCGTCTTGATATCTGCAAGGATCTGGGTGGGGTAGGAGTGAATACGAAAATCTGCTAATTGAAGATCCGTATTAGGAACTGTTAGGATTTCCAGAGCCGCTGGAGTCTGCAAAGACGCTTATTTTATCTTCCGTTGGGTCTGGATGTCCGTTCGAGTCATCCAGTTTCTTCATCTCTGGGCTATTCTTCGGCTCATTTAATGTTCGAACGGCGACCCCATAAAAGTGGGACCAATATAGCAGCGCGAAGATAGGAACTCGTGTGGCCTCAGTTAAATTTTGTCAGGCTTACGTTCGGTATTTCGGAGAAATTATTTCCCTGAATATCTTAATCTAATAATGAAATGAATGTAGAGCGTGTTGCTCAGTTAAAAAAAGAAAGAAGATAAAAAATCAAAGGTATAATAGAAATAATAAACCGAGGAAAAATCAACCTTAGAAACTGCTAGAAAATAAACACTCTATTATCGGTATGGCATTGTCAGAAAAAGTTGGACAGTGAGCGACTGCCAAAGATGTGAATACCATCTTTGAAGAAGTATATAGCATGTAACACCAAGAATGAATAGAGGAAACTAAGATCAAATGGTGGCACGCGCAGATTTAGATGACTGCCTGGGAATCTAAGAAATGCGGATTAGAAGCAGAAATCGGAGACACTATATAATTACTTCGCTTTATACTGCTGTATGGGATTTTCCGCGTGTCAACTAATGCTATTAGTTCCCGTATATTTAGATGCAATCTTATTTTTGGGGGAAACGACCCTTTTCTTCTCCGCCTGAAATTGAAGATCTTTAGTCGACCATACATGTCGCTAGTGTGTTCCCCATCCAGGTGCAAGTGGGTAGATGTATCTGTAAATATTTACCGTGGCGATTGGTAAAGAAACAGCTTCACGACACAGATTCACCCTGGTATTGACGAAGAAACCACGAAAATACGATCAGCAGCAGCTGGTCGTTAAATTCTGCTCCTCTTGGGGATGAATTAGACCTGTCTAGTTAGTTATCGAAACGAACCACCCGACGGGGCGGAACTAGACTTTAGACCTCCTGGCCAAAATTCACTTGAAAAAAAAATTCTCCCGAATTTCGTCTTTCTTAGCTATTATTTCACGATCTAGAGAACAATTATCAGTTCAATACGAGACCGTACGTTGAAAAAATTTAACTGGTTTTTCGGTACTAAAGGTTATTTGCGGCAGTAAATGTTATGCGAAATTGGAAGAAAGAAAATTTTGTCAATGTCTAAAGAGAATGTTCTGTAGAAGTCTATCGCGAACTTCGCAGTGAAGCCCTCACGAACACTTATCGTGGCTCTTGGACCAATTTCGGCTTCTTTTTTCTCTCTCGTACCAGGGCAAGCAGTTTCTTGTATTCAAATCAGATATAATGATTCCTGAGAAAACCACCTAAGTAAACTACAAATCTTCTGGCAATTAGGAAGCAAGGCCGTCTGTTGCTTGCTAGACGCCCGTGAAATTAAGCACCAGTGTCTTTTGATTCATTACATGTATAAAATTTGATTATCAATTCGATTATAAATTATGATTCTTAAATTATGCTTAAATTTATATTATAATTTTTTATAATAATACAATATTGTATGCCGTTCTTAAATGTTCTGACTCATTATAATTTTAAATATTTAATGAAATAATATATTACTTTTCTTATTTCAATGTCACTCATTCATTTCATGTCCCCTACACACTGCTTCTGGATTACCCATATCATAATTGCACAGAATGATATATTGGTTTTTAAAAATTGCCTTCACCATGTGAAATGCTTCACTCAAAAGAAATCTACTTGAGTAAAATCGTTTGCAAATACAAACTACAACTAATGAGTTGATGAAGATCTTTCATCTGTTGTAATCAAGATCGTGATGTGTATAAGCAAATTTGTATATAAAATAATGAAATAACATTTTCATTAAACTTCGAAGGACAATCCTTAAATGTCTTACAAGAGCTGTTTAAGAGCGTTTTTGGACATTTTTGCGTCGTAAAACAAACCGGACCCTGTTAATAAGTGTATAGGAAACTGAAACGCCGGGCGAGCAGTGCTAGCGCGCACGGCGGCTCCGTGATCCCGTGCCTCTGTGGGACCCGCGGCGCGGGCGCGGGCGGCGGGTGCGGCGGGCGTGGCGGGCGCGGGCGGCTGGCGGGCGGGCGGCGGGCGGCGGGGCGGTGCGGGCGGGCGGGCGGGCGGGGCGGGGCGCGGGCGGGCGGGCGGCGAGCGGGCGGGCGGCGGGCGGCGGGGCGGGCGGTGCGGCGGCGGGGGCGGGCGGGGCGGAGCTGCGCGAGACGCACGGTGCGTGTATCACCCGCGCCCGCCTTCGCTGGACAGCGGGTCGGTGGGCCGCGGGTGGCGGCGAAGGGCACGTGGCCGGGTCGGGATGGCGGCGGCCCCGCCTGGGATAAATCACACCGGGCGGCGTGCGGGGGCGGCGGCTGCGGCCCGGCGCGGAGATGCGCGGAAGCGCAGCATCATGGAGGGCTCCGCCCTCCGCCCCTGAATTAGCCGCCCTAGTTAGAGGGTCTCGTAGTGGGGGCTTGTACTCCATAAAATAATTCTGGTGGCAAGGATGCTGGGTTTCCACCTGGGGCGATGTAGTTTGAATCCAGAGTTATTTAGAGGGGTGGGGAAAGCGGGCAGAGCTGTGTTTCTTCGGGCTCCTCTTTCCCTTGTCGTGTCGCTCCCTAATATGACATCACCATCACAAATATTAGTGAGATTTTATGCTTCTTGACTATCTGCAAGATCTGGGATAGTAGAGTGGATACGAATCTTGCTAATTGAATTATCCGTATTTAGAACTGATTAGATTTCCAGACCGCTGGAGTCTGCAAAGACGCTTATTTATCTTCCTTGCTCTGGATGTGGCGTTCGAGTCATCCAGTTGCTTACACTCTCTGCGCCTATCTTCGGCTCATTTAATAGTTCGATACGGCGACCCATATTAAGTGTTACCAAATATAGCAGCGACGAAGATAGGAACTCGTCCTGCCTCAGTTAAATTTGTCAGCTTACGCTTCGGTATTTCGGAGAAATTATCTTCCTGAATATCTTAATCGAACCGAATCATTCATTAACCTTTAAAAAAGGTAAACCAAACCTTGTTCACGGAATGATTGTTGTCATAATCAGCTGTATATATTTTTATTACTATTTTTTTTTACAAAATGATTTTACCCAGCTCTTATATGAACCGATGATGCTCATATCATTGAATGATTCTGTTAAGATTAAGATATTCAGGAATAATTTCTCCGAAATA
>BOPP01000403.1:166233-203544 GCA_017312745.1 Gryllus bimaculatus
CCGAACGTAAGCCTGACAAAATTTAACTGCTACACGAGTTCCTATCTTTGCGCTGCTATATTGAAGTGTGAGAATAATTTCGTAATTATTTAAATATAAACAATATGTTTAAAAACAAAACAAATTAAGGCTTGGCTCTTCTGGATTGGATGAGTCGTCCCTGCTGTTCTTGCAAAGTTTATGAAATCAAGTTATTGTAGGACTGGAGATCTTCTTTCTCAGATAATAACCCCCCTGATTCGCTTGACTTTCATTTCTTTACGTGGAGTACATGTTTTATATCTAAAGGTCTGTTAAATGTGATTGTCTACAATGGCCACTAAACCACATGCTAGCTAACTTTTCCAATCTCCAAGATGTAAATGAAAATAAATGGAGCTCTGTATGAATTTGGATATAAAACGTAGTAATGAACAATAAAGTTGCAGATTAGTGATATTTGTATTTGTTTCCATTTTTATATGATTAAAGAGTAACACGAGTAATCTCAGTCTTGAAGAGGATTGTTACACATCCTATCACTTTTTACTACGATGAAGTCCAGATGAAGAAGTTCTTCACTTTCAGTAGGGTTTTCGAATATTACATCATAACTTCCTGTTCCAGATCATTTGTTGTTGAAACAACGTACCCTAAAGTTTCCGGTGTTTTGAAAACTATATCGTTTGGAGAAGTTACACAATGCTATCACGACGAATAAAGTCTTCGGAGAAGTCAAAGATTTCGTGGGTACTTCAAGGTATACAATTGAATAAAAGCATACAATATTGTCAGTAATGGTTTTTAATGGGAAATAGGTTCAGCACCATTTTTCGCGAGTAACCTCAAATCTTTGATGGGAGCATCACACATCCGATTCTCTTTTGTACGATGCAAAAGACTGTTGAAAGCAAACATCAGAGAAACTTACTGCGTGAATTGACTTTCACCAAGGTAATACAAACATTTCTCGTTTGTTTTCACACTGTACAACCAATCTTACCTACGTTTAAGGAAAAGAGGATTCATGCTCTGTAAATACTGAAGGAGAAGGTTAAAGGTACTAGGCGTACAGCAGAAAGGGAATTTATACCTAACAGAAAAATACAAAAATACTCTACAGAATTAGTGCTTGTGATGCCAGTAAATATTTTTTCATTGCACAAAGTTTTAATATCGTTTAATATTAATGTTACAAAACTATTTAATATGGCAATCTATCAGTTCACACAATAGACCTACTCCATTTTACAAATATTCACACCTTCAGTATAATGGGATGAATAGAAAACCGTAAAAGGTTTCACCCTAAAATGTTTCATTTTTCTTAACTTGTGTTACATATATTGAAGTGTGCAATCAGTCGGTCTCCATTCCTTTTTAACTTCAAAGGGGATATTGTTTTCACCTTGACTGTTTAAGAGTATAAAAATCACTTCAACAATTCGATCTCGTATTTTGGTTTATTTGATTTGGTATATTATCGAAAGAAGAATAATTAAAACTGTGCGAGAGTAGTAAAATCTGCGCACGTTTTCCTGAGCTCCAGAAGCCATTTTCCACCATTCGACTATAAATGGTTGGATTAGGGGTTGAAGTAACAACAAAGCGAAGTTCACACCATTTGAGAGCTGCATAAATTTTCAGGACCAAAGTTATAAAAGGTCATGTCCATCTGCTTATTTTCTGTCGTGAAATGAGTCTTTGAGGTTCTGTCTATTTGTAACTTCCTATACACATTAAAGTTAAGAACTATTGTCCTGTTCCAAAGATGGTTACTAGTGTGATGAAGACTAGTGAAGATAGCGAAGAGATGGGCACTTTTGTACTAGAAAATCGGGTTGTCTGTCATTGTGCCGCGCATAACTCCAAATTAGAAGCTTTTAAGCAAAAAATCAAAATATATAAATAAATAGGTGAATACAGTGGGAGAAAAATCTAGTGGCGCCTCCAAAATTATTATTAATAAATATAATAATCATTTAATAATAATTTTAAGTATCACCATTAAGATTATAAATTTTGGAGGGTGGGAATTCCCTGTGACATTCTCAATTTTTTTCTGGAAATCAGCGACAAATCTTTTCCTTTAAATTTTTATCCAAATAGAAGAAAGTATACAAATTGTATATTTCTGATGTTCATTAAAACTTGTTGATTTCGAAACTTGAAAAGGTTCAAATTTATTTTCGATCCTCTCCTGCACCTTCAAAATTAACGCCGATTTATTTCTTAGTGAAATGTATCCCTCAGATTTCGATCTTTAAATGATGTCATGCACTATAACAAATGAGTATTTGTTGAGTAATAACACTAACAGGAGGAAAAGTATCGGTACTCCGAGCATTCGCACTTTCATATTGCAAAATATTTACTGGTTTACGTCACTAGATCGTGCACCACACATCATCCGTTATCGCAACGGAAAGGTGCGCTTTCATTAATGACGTCGGAGGTGTTAACACAAGTCGAAGTGTTTGTGTGAAGACTACAGTGTCGGCGGTTTCACCATATGTTAATATCTGCGTATGAACTTTTTCGGACGGTGGATAAAAGCAAAAAACAAAGATTTTTCTGAATAATATTATTTTTATGAAGTCGTAGGCTTCCGCGGCCAGAGTCATGTGCGTGATCTTGGCTGGCCGGGTGACGCCGCGTCGAAGGCCGTGTTGCCGACGTTTTGACCATTCTGTCGTGGTCTTCCTCAGGGCTGGTATGCGAGCATGCATGCGGTATGCATGCTATGCGAGCATGCATACGGGTTGGTATTCATGCCCTTCAGCCATGAGCTTCATTGAAAAGGAGAATATCTTCGTACTCGCGATAGAATTTCTCTTCGTTGAAGTTTTCTTGATCATTTCCTAACATGACTTTAAAATTTTGTTAGAAACGAAAGTCATCATTCTACGTTCTTCAGTTCCTAGTTATATTGTTCATCAACTGCAATACTGCCACAATGCGAAAATACGAATTTTGAATAATGTCTGTCTCTTTCATAACATTTTATAACAATTCAAGTAACAAACTCCTATAAACTCCCACCGCCTTTCACCAATGGTTACTCTGTAATCCAGCAATTATTAAGCGTGTGAAACCTGCATTTAAGTCGCTAGCGAAACCTTTACATTTCATTATTTCAAAGCTTTATTTTTCGAGTTGCAGTGTATGAAGGATATCACCGTAGGTACTTTCGCAATAACAATGTTGTCTTTGTATCTTTCTATAACCGTGTAATAACTCATGTTCTTTTTGAATTGTAGTTTTGTTTCCACTTAACACTTGATGTTACTAAATAAGAAAGCAAATATTTTGTGTTTGTTTACAAGTGTTGAAGTTTTGTTGGGGTGTCATGCTATTGATGTAAGGTTCTCTTCTCTCCTTATAAATGTAATGAAGCATGTAACGGTGGTCATTTACATTATCCCATCTTTTGTTTCAGGTAAGACGAGACGAAAGGGGTAAAATCAGAACGAGTAACGTGAGTACGAATTTCTACTGTTGGATTCAGATAACGTTTCTAGTACCGAAACATTATTATTGGACGTTGTCTTCACATTCGCATCATTTAATATTGATATTCAAAGTAGAATTCGTCTTCAAAGTGGAATTCAGGATGTCAAATAAAACAGAATTGATGTCGTTGATGCCTCCTGTCGAATTCGATTATAGAACCAGAAGTTTACAACGATAATTCTTGTAGGAAAAAAATGTATTTTCAAAGAGTAAATTATAGACGATTATTTATGTTGCTTGTGTTTAGTATCTTTCTTTTAATTACTTAATTTTTAGGTAATTTAAATTAGCAAAAATATGAGTAAAATATGATATATCGACAGTGAATATATTTACAACCAGATGAAAATCTCAATAAAAAGCAAATCAGCATTGATTTGAATAATTATTTGACACTTACTGCTGGCGCTGTAGTTGTGGTAGTCCATTTAGGGAAATTTGCGTGTGATTCTTCTAGACAGCCTTGCATTATTATTAATGTTTACAGGCCTCTAGACGTTTTTCTTGTGCAGTGTTTCACTGCAATAGAATCTGCTCTTACTTTTATGTTAAGACGGACATCACTTATCATCTTTTTCTGAGACTTCAACATTGACGCTCGCTCCTCTACCTCTGGTTACTCAAAAATGCAAAATTATTTTGAACAAATGTTTGACCTTATTCAATTGATCAATGAGCCAACGAGAATTACTGACACAAGTTCTGCTATGCTAGTTCATATTTTTTCTACCAACCCTTTGAAAATTGATTTATCAGCTGTGGTTAATTCTCTCGGTATTAGTGACCATCGTACGGTATAAGATATGTTCGATTGCTCTGCGTGATAAAAAGGTACGTAGACATAATGTAACCTTCAGAGATTTGCTAGGTATTCAACTGAAATTGTTCAACTTTACGACAGGAAATATTTTTTGGAATGTGATTTATAAATGTTCCAGTATTGATGAAAAGGAACCGACGCTAACTATCGCATCATGGTTGAATTATTGATGTTTATGCGCCATGAAAACTTACTCTGCGAAAAGATGCTCACCACCATTGATTACTGTTGACCTCAAACATATGACAAGAAAAAGAATCTCTTTTGTTGATTAAAAGCAAGAAAAATCTACCTCCAGATAAAATATATGGATAATGGGATATAATATAAATTACACGGCAAAATATAAGCCGACGCGTGGTTTTGTGTTAGAACGTCTTGGACGCGAGCGGTGAGCTTACGTTGACGTTTTGGCTTCTGGCTGAGACTTCTATAGGGAGAAAGCTCAAGACTGCAACTGTCTGTGGGTCATAATCAATTCCGGACTATCCATCATTTGATAATCCCGAAAGTATTAATAACACAGTCCAACAAATTTAAACTCTGTTTTGCCGCGAGATGAAAATATGTTTTCTTAACTAAATCACATACGCTGATTGCGAAAATGAAATTAGACATGTTCCATCACGTACCAATTTCCAACCTTACTTCAAGATCCATCTTTAAAGATCATATTAAATAAAAATGCTATCTTCTTAGATAAATCTGGGATTTCAATGAACATGACACCTGCACCTCTTTCTTATGCGCCCTTTACGCTATCCGAGGACATGACATACCAGCCCTGAGGAAGACCACGACAGGATGGTCGAAACGTCGGCAACTCAGCCTTCGACGCGGCGTCACCCGGACAGCCCAGATCACCCACATCCGAGGACATGGTTTAATCAGAAAATTTGGGACCATTTTTGAGAAAAGTATTTAAATGTTTTGAGGCTTCATGTTACGTATCCTGAAAAATCATAATATCTATTTGAAACTCCCAAAGTCTCGAGTTCGTTAAGATCAGTTATTGGTTGCAATGTTCCTGTTGCTTTAATATTCCTTTCGGCTGTATGCGGCATGCAGATTTTATATTGATTTGTAATATCTGGCTTGCAGCTATTTTAGTTAAGTAATGTTTCTTATAACTTTCAATAATACATGCAAGTAGGGCTCTAAAACAGAATCGTTCACCAAAACTACTGGAATTTGTTGGAAAGAAAGGGCACGTACTAGAGTACGAATGTTTGAGCTAGTTTGAAGAACTGTTTAATGTTTTGTTTTCCTTTGTATAATTAATTTTCTATTTGGAGCACTCAGAAATTATTTTAAAATTCGTATTGAGAATAGCTAAGTTAAAAAACACAATAACGAATTTGGCGATCCAGTAAATAATTTCTTCGAAGTCAACGGTTTTAAATATTTTCAAAAATTCTAATAGAAAAAATAATTATATAGCTCTGTTATGTTGTATACCGTCAAGTTCTCTTCTTTTAAGTTGGAAGGAGATACCGTCGATTTTTCTTTTCAATGCTGATGACACGCATTATTTCGTTAATTTATACATGTCTTACATTGCCAATGGAAAAAGTGAAGAATTAGAGGAAAAAATAAAATAAATAAATATCATCTATGCTTGCTGCTGCCGCTCCTCGTGTGTCTGTGTGTGCGCAAGGAAGATTCCCCCGCGCTTGTGTGCGTTTACTCGGAGTCAACACATTTGGAAAGCACGCTTGCGTGTGAACATGCGCAACGGGAAGCCAGCAGTTTGTGGCGGTGCACACGCCAGCGATCTGAAGCTAACGAGGCGACCTATTAGAATGTGACGTCAGACCTTCCGTTTCAACAACATACTCACCAAAGCCACCACGGCCAGAGGACAACGGTGTGTGTGTCAATATTTCTTTCCTCCGGAATTTTTCCAGAGGCGTATGTGTCTTTCTAAAAGAGAAAATTATATTAAAAAACTTAGTTCAAAATCTAAGCAGATTTATATTTTCGGTTTACCAATGAATTTGTGATTCTTTTTATTACATGTAGTAAATGCCAAATCGAAAGTGGTAATTTGTTGTTTATAATGTTATCTATTGTTTTAAAGTTGTAAAAGGCGACTATTGAAGAAACGGTTGCATTAGAAACGTATGCTTACAATAATGTAGTAGTAGGAGCCCGTTCAAAGAAGTTAACAATTTTTCATAATGCAATGGTTATAAATGAATATTCATACAGAAACTTTTCCCATTTTTATAAAATTGCGTTAGATTTACTTGACCAATTTAACTACAAAAAAAGTGCCGTTTTCTAGAAAATTTTAAAAATGACCTTGGAATTTATATAAATAACTCCTTCAATTTTAGTTTTTTTAATCACAGGGCCTTTATACAGCTAGATCTGAGAAATGTGCATTTTTAAAACGTTCGTTTTAGTTACGATAATATGTGCTTGGATCCTGTTACCAGAATATCTGTAAATTTCCAAGAAATTGTACCTTTTAAACCAAAGGAAAAAAATATTGAAATCAGAGTACATATACTCGTACAAATGTTTTGCCTAAGCAAACATAAGGAATAAGCTTTGACGACGAATTTTATAATTTCCTTTCTAAGTTGGTTTCTAATTGTAAGGGGAGGAAAGAAAGCCTTTTGGAATACAGAGCAGCGAACGTTCGTTAGCTCTAGGCAATGTGGCATTTATTTCATTTCTTGAAGTATTAACTGAAATTCCCTTGCCACCTTTAGCTTTTACTTTCCTTGCTGCAATATCTGCTTGTTGCGCGTATGTATTAATTGGCCAACTGCACATTTAATTGAAGGCAATGGTCTCCTGCTCGGGCAGGGAATAATTAATCCTTCTTAATGAAGTGATAGGGTGATGATAAGGGACGATCACAAATGTATCCATGTCCGACGCGGGATTCGAACCCGCGATTCTTCGATCCGAGATCACCATTTCGGCTATCCGGGTCGACCTACATATATATCATAGTAGTTGAAGTATCGGTAATCCTACAACCGATGCACTAGAAAATAGAAATGCCTTAGTCTTCAGTATAGCCTTTGGTATAGCTCAAATCTGTATTTTTTAAGCTGAAGCAAGTTTTGGTACGCCCCAGTATGGTAATCTAAAATATCATCATGATGGACTTTGTAATGTCGGTGTATTTCCGATAGGTGATTGTCCGCCCCCGATATGCCGCAGGTTCCCGTTCGTCGCGCCGCTTGGGCGCGCAGAGCCCCCGCCTCACGTGGAGCGGTGCACGAGCAGGGAGGAAAAGTGGCGTACGACGTGGTCCATGGCCCCACAGACAGCTTCACCTCCCCTGATCGCAGGCCGAGCGTATAGGGTCGGATTTAAGCAGAGCAAGCAGTTGCTTGGAGGCCCCCATCCATGAGGGGCCCCGCGCTTTGCAAAACTAGGCGTAACATATTTTGAAACAAAATGTAATATGTATATATTACATGCATTAAAATATTGGTTTTCAATCGTATTTGAACAGAAATGTCTTGTATTAGGATAAGTTTGTTTTTTATTTAATAAAGATGAAGCTATTTGTATGGGACGACAACAAAATTTTCTGCTTGGCGGCCCCGCACCACTTAATTCCGGCTCTAAGAGCTTCCACTCCTACCACTGCCTCCTCCGTACTACGCAGTGCATGGGAAGCGACGGGGGTGAGATACGCGGCGGATTGAAAAAACCAAGCCTGCCACTGCACACAACCAAACATCGATGCCCGGGGTGGGATTAGAACGTCTGGAACATTGCCTGACCCTTCCAGTCGAGATGGCTAACGGTCCACGAAACAGGGGTCAAAGTTTAAGACGAGAAAGGGTAGCTCTTCTTGCGAATCCTTACGAGGGACGAGTAGCTGATGTTGGAATGGAGTTGTTCTCCCCATAGAGCCCTTTTCGAAACTATTGTCTTCAAGGTTCTTAATAATCGTGACAAAGGATATTGCCCATTTTGTTAAACAAAGCCTGTCGGAAAAATATTTTGTTGTTACTTTCTAATTTGCATTTCGGATCTTGCTTCGTGGCAATGGCGAAAGTTTTTTTTTTAACGGAAAGGTCGCTGAGACATTGTTCTTCAAAAGTGTTTTTTTCTATATTTATTACTCGTGAACCTGGCCAACGAGATAAGCAGTGAGCGATATTTACGAGTGATTGTTTCAGAGGTGTGGTGCATAGGAGCAAAAGACATCATTTCGATTCTAATGTCGTTCAGTGAATTCGTTCTCTTAAAAATTGAGAATGAGATTTATGTATTTACTACTAAGCAGGGCAGCATTTAAACATCTGTATTTGACAGTAATGCTAAAAGAAAATCGAGACGCTTTGGATATATATTTTATTAAATATTGCTCTTATTACATACAGCATTTTGATTATTATCCAAAATACAGTTGGATATGAAACTCATTGATAAAGTTAGTACTTTTGATTTTTTCGTGATGTCAAGGTAAGAATATCTTAAAATATTTTTTATAATTCGAATATAATTTATTATCTTAATGAATAACAATTGGTCATTAACGTGCCAATTTATTTAATTGAGGATGTAAACATAATCGTAAACGTGTTAATGATTTGTAATCTGGGGGAAGTGCATTCGCGCGGCTAAAATGGCTGCTCTTTCGCAGGTTGCGTGAGTGCGAATCCGCTGCGAAGGCACTGGCCTCACTTGCGGGCCATGTTGGGTGACTGAACCCACAGTAACTGTTGCGCCTCGCTCAGGGTCTTCCAGTGACGGCCGTGACTTCCTGCTTAGCATTTCCTGTAATCCGACCGTTGTTGCACTGGCTCACGTTTTGGAGCTGACTATTCCTGGAATTAATGTATTTTTTTTTAATTCCATGAAAATAGCTAAATGTATAAACATTTTCGAATTTTCCTTATAATTTCTTCATGAAGTGTGATGCAGAAATGCTATACAAATCCAGAAATTTGAACGTAGTTGTTCCAAGAGTGAACCCATTCCCTCTCCCCCAAACCCTTAACCCCACCAATTGTGAATTATTTGGCTTCAATTTCATTGATATGTAGTTACTCACATCTTCATAGGTTTACTGTCTTTGACATAAGGAATTATGAATAGTATGTTATTTAGAATTTTCTACAACGATTCGCGATACATGTCAAGCATTCACCATTTCAACATTGAGAATCCGACCCAAAGTGAATCTATTGTTCGTAAGTATTTTGTAAATGTAGTACTTCAGGAGACAACTGTGTATTTTTGCGCAGACTTTGGGTTGTATGTTTTATTGCGATTCCTCGGTGCCTTGAAGACAATATCAAGAATGTTAAAACGGTCTCTTAGGTTTGGATGTAATCTAAAATCTTATTTGATAATTTTCTAGAGGTTTTATGAGTGATGATTTGATGTACTAGCTTCATAAATTTATTTTATGAAATAATTTATTTTTAATAAATTATTAATGAAAATAATACGTGATAAACAATGATCATATTATTTTTTTTACAAACTTGACATAAGTTTATTGAAATAATTTTAATGATCTTTTCATCGTTGCAGAAGAAAGGTTTTAATTTGAGTGGAACATTAATTTCATTTCGCCGCCAAAGACAGAGTTTTAATATACATCCCGACTATCAAGTGAATGCAATTTTTACTTTTAAAAAGGCACGCATATTTCTTCACTTCACACCACACACTATTGCACACAAAACACACACACAAACGACTGTCTTTGAAATGTTACTTTTCTTGTACATAAAAGATAAGTTATCTTCTGAATTAAAGTCATATCCTCGAAACCTCTTCCTTTTCTTGGAGCAGTTATTACGTCCCCTAATTATTTGCTCATGAGCAGCAGTTGTAGTAAAAATGCTTCCTTCGTCAATGTTTCTCATCTGCGCCTCTTGTGTTTTTTTATTTACTTATTTAAGGTCGTATAGCGGTCATTGTAAGTAACATTGGGGTAACTGGAATGGCATATGGGCACACACTAATATCCACGCTCCTGGCGGGATTCGAACCCGCAAACGGTTCAGATACGAGGCAGCTCTGGCTATTCAGTCTGAGCGACCTCGGCTATGCAGGCCGGCCCTTTTCCGCTTGTATCCCTCTGTAAGAGAGAAAAGATTCGTCTACCGGGAAAAACTCTACCTTTGGTCTGTGCGCAGTATTCATTTATTTTTCGTCTAAACTAGTTAAAGTTGAGTAATCCGTTTGCAGGGAGGGTGAGAAATCTTTATTCACTATCGGAAGGAAGGCGTTTGATTAATGGAGCAAGGGAATATTTTAATATAGTGGTTGGCCCAGTAGGACTCGACTACCAAAGGGGTGTCGGTGTCGACCCCCTGGGGTTAATGAAATTTTGAAGTAGGTAAACGATAATCATGAAGTCAGTTGGTGGTTGGGAAATTAATTGCTAGGTGTAATCAAATCCAAATAATTGCAATTATATTAATAAATTTGGTAATAATTTTGGTAATAATTATAATAAATTAGGAGTTAGAGAGTTAGTCATTTCGACTTTCTGTACAGGGGCATCCAAGAACCTAGTTTTACAGAAAACCCAAAAAATAACAGACTTTTCACAACGATACGCTATCGCGGAAGAAATTACTTCATGCAATACGCAATGGAGAAATGTTATGTCAAGTTAAAATTCTACATTTTGTAGTAATTGCACAATAATAAAGATTGGAAACTCGGCTACTCAGAAGAGGAAGGAATCCCTAGGGTAATATACCCATGGTTTCTCATTTTCACTTCACTCCGAACTAAAAATGGAACAATGGTCTTCGCGAGTAATTTGTCAATCTCGTATGGAAATTTCTAAAATATCTGCATTAAAAATCTTGATTATCTGTACATTTCAGAATGGGCGTTGATTATAATGCTGTGCAAACCCATAATGAATAGCTCGAGGTCTCTGACTTTCGAGAAAGTCGATAACCTCGTCGACGTATCGCAACCGAACGCAACGAGATGCTGTCCCGTTAGTTGTCCTTGTGTGCGACGGCGTCCGTCCGTGCCAAAGCGGAAGTTCATGTTCAAAGGGCGCATTTTCACTGGTGTAGCTCGCATGAAAATATATGATTTTCTAAAAATAAAATATTTGATCAATATTGTAATGTCAAAGTAATCAAATAATCATAGGTCACAATCCTCTTCATGTTCAGTAACGCGGACAGCCTGTAAATTAACACGTCCAGAAATCCTTTACTGTAAGTCAGGTATTTGAACGAAATTAAGATTCATGTAACTTCGAAGATTGATCTTTTTACTTACTCGTATACGTGGTACGTATATATGGAGTAATATACGTACTGTAGAGAAAGTTCCGTAGTTCGGAAAATCGATTTGGAGGTTTCAATGCAAATATACGTTTTGGGGTCCCCTGATACCAAAAAGTGTTGTTGTTTTTTTCTTTCCAGAATGTTCTTCCGTCGGCCCGATGTTTTTAGCTCTAAATTCCGTAAACTGAAATATATGAATTCAAGGATGAATAAAATAATAATATGACTTACAATAGTTCTAAATGGTTAGTTTCCTGGAGTTATCAGGAGTTTTTAAAAAAAATTATTTCCTCTATTGCGACAGGTTTGTTCTTATACGACGTTAATTATGCAGTACTTAGTTTTTGGCTTTTTAGGAATAGCCATCCACAGGCAGTGGTTTTTATTACTCGAAAAATGTAAACATTGTGCTAAATTAAATAAAGTGACGTTGAAGACTTTCAGTTTTGATATATTCACAGTTATGGGGGATTACGAATGAATCGTTGTTTGGGGTACCTGGATTTATTATGCAACATTTCGACCTAAGATTAAGGAGCATGAGCACTAAGATTAAGGAGCATGGGGAAGAGTGAAGGTTTTGATAAATATTTTGAGCTATTTGTAGTATGTGCTCGCTTAATGAAGGCACTTTTATTTTCCTGCGAATGTAGATGTTTGGAATATCAGGTGTTGAAGAGTGTACTGATTTGAAGAAAACCAATAAATATTGCGGTATCTCTCCTTGAGGCGACTGCAGCGGTAGCTTTGCTTTGCAGATGCGCAGATGTGTGGGTGTGTGAGATTTCGTCATGGGCGGCTATTCCACTTCCTGAGAATTCCAATCGAGACGTTTGAGGTATCATTCGACACGTCTCGGCCACCTGTTGGGGAACTGATAATGTTTTCGGATCCTGTCAGAAGATTCAAATACATTTCAGAACACGTGTTTTTTCGTGTTTTAGAGCTGCGATCTTAATGACAATGCCATGAATTAAACTAACGCCTCCTAAATCGATCTATGTAGGTGGCATTGATTAAACACTCGTACCCAAACAAATTTTTAGCAAAATACGCCATAATTTTCTTTCAGTGAACAATTGAATTACCAAGCAAAATAGTGCTGCAGATTGATTTCAATTTAGATTCGAATTATCGTATTTTTGAAAATAAATTTGCGAAAATCTACGAACAGTATTGCTTCGGAAGTTATGAAACTTGAAGAATTTCAAGTGAATTCGGGGAAAACAAACACGGAATAATTCTAGAGAATGAATGACCGTTATGTTCGACTTCTCACTTTTACGTTCTTACATAAGTGTGCAAATTCCGGTTTTTCGAATTAATGTGATCCACAACTTATGTTTATTAAACTTAACTAACACCTTATTCACGTAAACACAAAACAATTAATAGAGCAATTGGAGAAGTAGAAATGAACACAAATTAGACTGAGTTTGTGAAGTTTCAATATCTTCTAATATTAAGGGAGGAAAATATGGAAGTGCTAAGAAAATCCATGGAATAATCAAATGTAGTTGTAGAAGATGTTGCGACGGAATTTTCAGATCTAATTGGGAATGATCTGCATTTGTGCAAGCAAATGCAAATGTGCTAGGTGCATTTTTGTGCATATTGGCAAAAAATCTTAAAAATGGAGCTGTACTAAAATTCAACTATTAGCATCACAACCTTGAAGTAATTTTTACGGCGATTATAATTTTGAAATGGTAATAAGACCATTTCATATCCCGTAAGGAGGTAACACACACTGCGATTTGGTTTTGGGAACTTTTGAACGGGTGTATAACATTATCTGCTACTACGATTCATTGGTAAGTTCAGTGCCCCCTACTGAAAGAACATGTTTGAAAAAAGCTGGACATGAAAGACGTTTTCAACACACGAAACTATTTTAAAAACAGTTTACAGCGTCGGCGACGCTACAGTTTTCTAGTATAACCATATTTTCTAAAGATATCTCAACCCATGAAGAACTGCATCTTTTAGCGATTAGAGATTACTAAATGAATCCTTGCGTTCACTAAATCGTCTAGTAATATTCACTAAAGACGTTGCAGTGTTAATTAGTGAACGAATTCTTCCGTTTCATAACTGTCTTTACTAAATGCTGTTTAGCAAAACGTATTAATCTGGAATGTGGGAGGGGAACATTTTCTTTCTACACCTTCGACCAGGTAGTTAGCAGCTGGAGTTCCCAGATCCCATCCAAGATCCCCGAGGCGCAGTTACTTGACGGACGCTCGCTAATCAGAAATGTTACGAACTCTGCCTACTGCCGCTATTTCTTTAATTAGTTTACAACTTTTAATTCTTTAAAATGAATCAAATTCAAACCCTGGTGTTTACACAGTGTACTAGTGCTAAAAATTGAATTTGTAGGATGTTGCCAATGCCCTATAAGTACACGAATTGTCGCTTATACTAGTTTTTTTTAATATATATGTGTCCGAAGCGTTAATTAGATGCGTTTGCCACTCAGGCGATTTCCAACGCCGCACAGTGTGTAATTTTGGCTATCTAGGCGGACGTAAGTCCATTTTCCAAAGTATTAATATTGGTTGTTTGGTATTTGTATTGATTATAGAAGGTCCCAAAGTATACAAAATGGGTATTGTTCTTATTCTGAGTCACATGAAGTGGCTGTAGAACAAGTTCAAACACGCACAATCTGGTGCTAGCACCGCACGTCTGTATCAGTTGCATTTCAGTACAGCTCCTGTTGGAGATCAGTGTGCATTCCCTGGACGCATATCAAGGGAGTGATTAAACATTTGTGTTTTTGAGTATATTGCCTTTTTATTAGTGCCTAAGAATAAGCAAAAAGTGGTGTGATTGTTCGTAGGTGGCTTTTGAATAAAGTAATTTTTAGTTTTACTTTGGCGCCAGTTTACAAATATCCGTTGATTTTTAAATTGAGTTTACAATAGTTGACGTTTGTAACTAACATTGTCGTTAACCTTGTTATTTTGGGTATTATATTACAAGATTGCAGCTGCGCATATCTAAGCACTAATGAGATCTTCAATTTCTTTCACAGTAGAGCACTCAATTCTGAAAAGGCGCTATTTGATTGCATGGTGTGTAAGCTCTCCCGGAGTCAAGGTATGACGACTGGTATTTTCGTACGTGTTACACGAATTAGGTGAAGAAACTATTTCTCACATTTCAATAAGTCCATATAAAAACTCAAATTAAAAATTTTTGTCAGTTTCATTATCAAAAAATGCGAAAAATGTGGAGCATAAACACGAGATTTTAAGATTTACCACATCGTGGCTGCAGGAAGACATCAAATTTTCTATACATTTAATGAAAATTCATCCATGCTCTTCAAAAATCTGTTAGGCATAGTAGAAGAATTGGTTTGTCCACTTACGACTTTTGGTTCATGTGCCTAAGGCTAAAAGACAGAGACTAAAACAGCTGTTACGTTATTCCCGAGAAGAATTAGGAACAGCTACTGAAATAAAATTAAGGAAGGAGGAAAAAGAGATTCAGCGAATATAGTAAGGAACTTACACTTGCTTCTCCTAATAGAGGCACAACCTTTAAGAAAGTTCGCATCAAATCGTTGCATCAAGAACCATCTTTACTCTCTCCAGATGAAGCTCTCGCATTAATGGTGGGTAGCATTTTGTCTACTCGGCAATATTTACGAAATCCGAAATAAGCGCAGAAAATAAATTGTAAATTATATCCACCATTCTACAGAGTTAAAGGGGAAGAAACTATGTGTTATCCAAGAAATGTGAAAGTGACAGAAATATCGGCCTGAGATACCTTTACAGTCAGTTATTGAACACACAATTCGTCGTTTGTGCAAATTGAAGACGTCAATTCGTCAAACTCAGATAGAGGAGCTGTAAATAAAGAAAACAAAGAAGAAAAGCATCCAAGATAAATTCAGGCAGAAGGTTAGGCTACTAGTTGATATGTCTAAAGCGCAGAGTGGCAATACTAATGATGGAAATACTGCTTCGAATAGTTCTTCAGAAACCCTGAGATATCTTCAGAAATAACTTGGAATAAATCGGGATATAATAAAGCGTTTTGGGGTCATATTAGAATGCCTAAACGTGGGGAAAAATCAATTTACATAATTTTGAAAAAAATATTAATTGCACACGAGACTTGTACTCCAACATTACTACTGGTATCGCATGCCCGTAACTCTCATAAGATTCTCTTCCATGGAAGGGCTAAATTGAAAGTTGCATTCTGCCTATTGGACAATTTTCTGAGGAAGCTCAGAAGCAAGAAATAAGGACAACAGAAAGTTCAGGGAACTGTTTACAAGGAAAACGACAAGAGTAGACACCAACAAACTGATCTCATAAATAGGCTTCTCATAACATCTGATCCATACTTTGCAAGTTTACAGCGATCTTGTGAAACCTAAAAGAAGAAATACAATGAAAAAATGATCAATATGTTTGGACATTGATCAACAAGACATTGAAGAAGTAGAAGTCATCACCTCATCCGAGATTCATCGGAATGAAGACGCGATTATATTGTGCTTCGTAATAATTCTTTTTCATCTCTAATTCTAAATTTGTTTTCATTTTAGTTCATGCAATATTATTATACATTTGTTACTAATTCCCAATTATATTATAAGAATTAGCTACTTTTATTTATTATGTATACACTTTATTTTATTTTCTATTGACCGGTTTTTCATCTCAATTCGTATGATTACAGTAGGTCCCGATTAATTTTATTATTTAAAAAAAATTAGTTTTCCTTTAAAATATTCAACGAATCTTGTTCCATGTTATGAGATTTATCATTTATTTTCAATATATGTTTTGTAGAAAAAATAACACTTCATAGTTTTGTAGATTATGATTAATTTCCACGCTAGATTGGGCAAAATTATACCTGTGCGCCGGGGCCAGAGGCCCTTGGGTTTAAAAGTCGTCCTCTGGGGAAGATCATAAACTTCCACGGTGCATACAAAACTTCAATAGTTTACTAGTTCGATGATGAATCAAACGAGAATTCGAATTCGATCTTTAAATTTGTCTTGCCTGAACAGTGACAAGACGCGTTCTAATCGTCAGTTGTCAATGTGGCGTCAGGTAAACAAAACAATGTGAATCTAATTCCTACTTATAATTTTGAGTATAAAACTATACTTTCTGTCATGTGATTTCAAATTAAACGTACAATATTTTCTGTAGCAACCCTCGCAACTGTCACCCCAAAGGCGACAGTTGCAAGGGCTGCAGCTGGAACTCTTGTACGTTTAATTAAAAATCACATGCCAGAAACGTTTGATTTTATATTCAAAATACTATTAAAATATTAACTAATGTTACATCATTGCATTTCTTCTTTTATGAGCTATCTATTGTTTTTGAGAAAAATAAAGATTTCCATTTAAAAAAAACATTAATTTTTGAAAAACTAATATATTTCAAATAATAACTCTAAATTACATTGCGTGCGTCATGATTTCGCATTGTTGAGAGAAAATTGTATTTCGATATCGTCTACCGTTGGTGGTGTAGTGGTCAATAGTTGGTGGTACTCTCTGTTTATATACATATTTCCCCAATTTTTAGCACATAATTATCCGGACTATTGTAATGAGTTTTACAATTAATGGCTGAGGTGTATTAATACAGAGAGAAATTGCTGTTTTATAATATTACATGACCTTTGCTAATGCGAAAAAGTACTTGCCGTTTATCACTACTAGTTCACAAATCCAGGTAAAATTTTCAAGCGAATGAAGTAGAGTTGTTCCTACTGAAGAAATTCATTTGAGATTGGATCAAATCTAGCCAGTCTGCGAATTGAACTCTGGCATAAAAGACACGGAGGAATTTATTTTGCTTTTGTAAATTGCTACCCGGACAACCTTTGTGGTGAAGTTCTTCTTTTGTTGCTCGTCGCAGTGCCTCGATACGCAAGCAGAGTCTGACCCACTTCTTTTGTATGCTTCTGTTCCTCGACGCTTTTACATTTCATTGCCTTATCTGGAGCACAGTCCTCTTACGCGGCAATTTTCGAGTTAGAATACGCGTAATTCATGTTTCTGGCCTATTAGTGCAGTAATAAAATTGACGATTGTAGTAACAGAATTACTCGGGACAATTTACTTTCCCGACACTTCTCGTTTTTGTTTGCGCAAGATGAATTAAATAATGTAGTTCTGTTTATAAGATATAAAAGTTAGGAATTGAAATATAGAAGAAGGAATTGAAAATTGTCGTAACATAAATTGTCAAAAGGATTACAATAATTCAGACCTAACGTACAGTGGCATAACGTGACATCAAAAGAACACTTTTCTTTCTTAGAAGTGGAGACCTCCAACCAGGTCGTAGGCGTTACGTTGGGGTGACTGCATCCCCTCCCCGTAGTTTCAGATTTGTTGTGTCACGTGCATCAGGGAGCGAGAATGAAGGAAAGGTGGTGGGGGCATGGCCCGTTCTCCGCCTGAGATGGTCATTGGTCCCACTGTAGAAGCTTACTTCAGGGAAACAGCGCTTGTCAAGCCTCGAGAGATTCATTTCTTTAGATTGGGTGCTGAAATGACAGCAACTGAGCAGTTTATTTTAGACCTTAATAGATTTTCTATGGGGAAGAGCAAGCGTACTTCTATAATATGCAATAATGTTAATACATTGCGCACCTTTGATTATTGCAGTTCATTAGTTTGAGTGGATTTTAGCGAGTTTTGCAGGAACGCGAGATGGAGGATGTACCGATGTGCTCTTGTCATCATTCTAAAATGATTAGAGTAAAACGGATGAGTGTTCTCCTTTCCGTCCAGCTCGTATATTTGAAGTGCCAATATGTACGAGTAAAAACTGGAGTATAGTGTTGTTCACGAACGGACGTTGTGAAGAAAACCACTTTTTTGTTATCAGGGGACCCCAAACCCTGTATTTCCGTTAAAATCTCGAAATCAATTACTGCAGCATTACATAACTTTCTCTGCAGACCTACTTGGTGCTTGGTACTTGGTGTTACTTTTAAATAGGTACTTATACGAGAAAGTAAAAATAATCTATTAAGATCTAAAATTAAGTAAAAAATGAAAAAAGCAGCATCCCAGCATTCGCCTGGAAGACCGGCACAGGGATTGAACCCGGGTCTCCCGAATGCGAAGTCAGCGCGCTGCACCCTGAGGCTCTTCGCTCGGCCATTGGCCTTAAGCAATCTGTTTATATATGGAGAAACTGTAAAATATTAAAAGATTGGATAATTAATTACGTGATTAATTGCTATCATGACATGTTAAGAAACTAATAAATTTAAATTTCAGAACGTGCTCAAATAGTATTTACCTACTGCCCTACGGCAGCAAAAGTGGTGCTGAACAAATCAACATAAAATGGTTTTCCAAAAAGATGCACGCTCACAGCTCGGATTGCCCTTACTTTGAATAACTGGCTAGGATATAAGATGATTTCTAATGTCTATTCTTCAAATGTATCGCTTGTGCGCTGCAATAGTGGCACAGCTTAAACTAGTGCTGGTACAACAATACATTTCCTAGCATTGCTTCTAACTGCACCTCTATATCATACTACTACATAAACCTGCAACAGACGTTTTGCTGTTAATCGATATTTCGATATCATGGATCCACAAAACATGGATTCTTGTTACACCACAGTGTTAGAAGAAGAAATTTACTTCATATAGGAATTGGATTTATCCACTTTTCGTTGCTAGGGCCCAACAACTGTTTTTTCTTTGGAAAATTAGCCGTTGCCTGGCGTGCGATTACAACACTTTCATGTCGTATATTCGCAAGGATGAGAAAGTAAAAATCAGGTGTTGAGATAAACGTGTTTGAAGTTTTCATTTTGTATTTAAATGCCTCATTCTTGCATTCACATTCTTGCTTCTGTCATTTGTTGGTGGAAAACTACGCTGTAGGGTGTGATAGTGGATGGTATTCTTTTGGAAGATAGTCCAAACTGTTTTTCTGGAAAGTGTATTAATTCAACTTTCTAAAATTATTTTTTATTTTATTTTTTTCGCAAATCGGTTATCTTAGGACCACGCGAACGTGCAACTATACCAACTGAGGCCCATCATATTTTCCCGGGGTAAATGCACGTGCTGGCTTTTACTTTTGGGTAATTTGGGTAGCATTTCCACGCAGAATCCGTTTTTAATCCATAAGGATGTTAGTCTTGGGGGAACTCATTATTATTATTATTATTATTATTATTATTATTATTATTATTATTATTATTATTATTAAGTGCAATAGTGGCACAACACTAATAATAATAATAATAATAATAATAATAATAATAGTATTAATATTATTATTACTATTACTTTTATTATTATTAGTGTTGTGTCTCTATTGCACTTCATGAGTTAATGTTTGAGCAGTGAATGAAACGACTTAGTACTTATTAATATGTATTTATATTGATGCATTTTCTACTACGAACTCTAAACATCACTTAAAAATAATAAGTCTGATCTGTTTACAAGAGCGCTAGAAGCACGCCAAACACACAAGTCGGAAAATTTCCAGATGTAACCTCACAGTTTTCAAGAGCACATTAAGTAATTACTAAAGATTTGGTAAGCGCTGCTGGCTAAAAACACTTGGACAAAAGATTCAAAAAATTTCCTCTAACTCCGTATTTGGAGTGGATTTTTTCGAAGAAAACTGAAACACTTTCAAAATGACTGCAACAGTTCGGCGCATTTGCTTTAGTGTGTATTATACGTTTGCATATATTGTAGTGGCACATACAATATTTCGACCTTGAAATCCTTTGTATATCATATGATAAGGAAAGATGATTGTTTTTGTAATTTATAAGAAAACCAAATCGAGCACAGGTGAAGGATAAATGGGGTCCATATGGGGAAACGAAAGGAAACAAGTTGGACCCGGATTTACAAACAACTGTTTCACTGCGTCTTACGTTCTTCGTAGAATACCGGCCCAGGCCCGAAAAACATTTCAAAATATTACTGGATGTTACAAGAATGTATACAAATGAATAATAAACATAATATAAAAAAACAAGCTTTCTATATGATGTAGCAGAAGAAATCTAATATTATTTGAAGCATGTATCAATATTCTTTTCCCAAAAAGTGTACACTGCTTAGTTGCTACGAACTTAACGGTTGCACTTTGCCCCAATTTTCACTACCACATTAGTCAGTTTTCTACTTCTTATTTATACCAAAGTGTCTGGCACGTTTATTTACTGAATTGAGAAAGTATTTGTGTTTACATAAGGAACAGAGCCACGTCGGTCTCTCCTAATGGTCGTGTAGAGTTAATTTATGACCTGGTGTCCATGGGGAACATGTGCAGAGACCACAAAATTGAAGAGTTTCGATTTTTTATAGTCATGAACCTTAACAAACGTTTTCGGTGACATAGAAAAATAAAAATGCAACATTGAGGATAGAGATTTCTCAACTTTTGGCATCCATTTTACAACCTTGTGCAACTCTTTGCATATTTTGACTTTAGACGTTAGTCTATCTGGTGTTAAAATTCACAAGTTTGTGGTTTCGGTGGTGTAACAGTTAGCCTATCGGGCTGAACTCAAGTTCACGGGTTCACCCGAACAAAGCCGTGAATTTTCTAGGGCGAAAAAATATCTTTCGGGGGAGAAGTAAAGCCGGCTGTCTCGTGGGGTAAATTTACCGCATGTAAAAGATCCTCAAGCCTAAAAAAAGCCTCTGAACAAAATTGAAATCGCCTGTTTCGCCGCCAGAGAGAGACCTCCTGTCTCCACCAGACGGTGAAAGGAGCGTCGCGAAATTTGCGAGGTCAAGTGGGTGGGCAGGCCTGGTGGCCTGAGAAAAGGTGTAATTGAAGGTCGTGTGAGGGCAATAATCAATCATCCAGACAGATCAGCTTTAACTGTCACATTCCAATCCCTTATAACACCAATGTCTGTTTATGGGGGAGGGGGTCAACTGAGAACATCAGAATAAATTGCAAAATAACTTTAAAAGATTGTATATTTTAGAAATTACGTACATTTATTTAGCAACATATGACATTTTCTGCAAGTTGATGTTAAAATAAATTCAGGTTTTGAAGTGTGTGAACGGGCTATAAATTTTGCGTTGCAATGCTTTCTACACTTCGCTGTGCTTTTCGTGGAAAACATTAGTATAAGAACCATATTAATATTCTACACGCTATTTAGAATGTACAATTGATGTCTGCCTAGACAGAATCTAAATAAAGATTGCAGCGTGTTTTAGGTGCAATATTTAGTAGTGCCGACTCTACGAAAACGTCTGTTTCCAAGAAGCGTCTATTCCTGGCATTCCTTTTGAACTGTTTGGAATAAATCCTTTAATCATTGAAAGATGAAACTATCACTTGCCGTTAGGAAAGGTTCTGGTAATAAGTCATAAGCGTTGAAACGGTTCCTAAATTATGATAGTGAGAAGAAACGCTGGTGTCCGTCACAGACCGGCCGCACCTCCATCGATCTGCAGTTAAGTGTGTTTTTGTTATACTGTGATACATTTTTGTTATAGAAAAATATTTGACAACAGTATTATGAAACTGTTTAAATTATTATTTTAAGTCGTAACAGTTTTCAATTAACATTGTTTAAAATTTTAAAAATTTGTTATTGGTGGTTGAACATGATCCTAATTGTCCCTTGGATGACGTGAATGCTCAATATTGAGAAGTACAGATCATTATAGGATTGTGCTGTAAAGAACAAAAGAATTGCGATACGGAATCAATGCCTTGAGGTGGGAGGATTTCATTGCTCAAAAATACTTTGCGTAATGAAGTATTTTTGGTGCTTCTCATTATCAAAATGATTATTGCTGACTAGAGAGTTTAAAATTACTTCCACAATATGCCCTTGCCAAAAGTGTACAATCAAATTTTTGGAGTAAAACCATCTGAAATGACACTTAGCAGCTTTAATCAGGTACGGAAATAAATATTGAAGGGGGTGGGGAGAATTCAGTTGGAAAGGGAAAGATACTTTTCAAAATCCAACTTCTAAGCGGCGTTTTGTGTGGACTGTTGTCGGCAGCAGCTACGCGAACATAACCGAGGTAATGGGCGGGCAAATTGCCTAAATGCCTGGGGTTCCGCTTTGAGGTTTCGTAATGCCTTAAGCCCGAAACTCTCCGCGACCCTCCCCGTAACCTGTGCAATTCTAAATATAAATATAATTTCATAGATTTAAATTCATTCATTTCACAAATTCTGTGATATTCAATTCCTGCAAATTCTTTAACACATACGAATAAACTCGCAATTTTATTGTTTCAGTTAGAACGTACAACTTCTATTTTTTCAGATGGGGTGAAGATTATAAAAAATGTAGCGTAATGTTTGTTCTATATACGAAAATATTAGCCAAATAAATTTATCGATGGAAAAAGATTGCAAACAAACGATAATAAACTGTTATTAGGAACGAAGTGTGTTGGTAAATACTTTGTATTATTCACCACTACATTCGTGATTAATTTGTTTCTGTTTCCAGTGAATTTTTGTCTATTTAAAAAAAAAGTGGGCACTTAAAAATAATGGGATTTTATTAATTTTAGGTAATTGTAATTGAATATTTAATATTGATCTGTACTTTCACATTCCTCAAATAGCTCAATGGATAGAAAATGTTTTCTTGTAACTTGAGTAACTTGAGAGATGCAATTGAAAGATTTTCTACGTAGCAACATCTTTTGAACAGAGCTAATGACGGTGATCTTGAAACTTCCTTTTTTATTTCAGAAAAAATTTTACCGGTGCCAATACGTTTTGTTTAACTCAGGAGTTAAATTACTTGTTTTAGTTCTTATATTTATTATTCAACTGTAAAGTAGTGGAGTTTAGATTTTCCGCAAATTATTCTTCACACCCATACGTCATGTACAATTTGTAGACAATAGTTTAATTTAATTTAATTTAGAATGTTGGCTGAAACTAACTACGGTACACTTTGATACTCTCACAGAGGAAACCAAAGGATGTTCGTGAAGGTCAGATGAACTGATGAGCTACCTTGCGGAACAACTTTCTACTAATATCACGTGCTAATGTATCAGTCCCTGTGTTGGGAAGCAGCTAATGGAGATGAAATTAGGTAGGATGAGAAATCAATACACATTGTGAATGCCTCGTTTTCTTACTTATTATTTCCATTTTGGCCCGAAGTGACCCGGATTGGGAATCAAAGTCCCTACAATGAACCTCGCTGAACGACAGAAAAATTAGTTTTGCGATCCGCCACTGCTTTATTCTGTATATGAAGAAGCCTTGCGTAATTTAATTGATAACCCACTTGCGTCATTCGACTAGACTCCAGGACGTGTCTAGTAGCGTTTAGTAAACTGTGTACTTTCAAGCTCATTTGAGTAAATGTAATAAAATATAGTCACGACTGTTAATTACAAAATGATGCAAATGCAGACCAGTGATTTCTTGGGGTGGAGGGGCAAAGGAAAGTTATTTTTGTGAAAAAATCCTATTATTATAAATTATTTGAAAAAAAGAAATGATATCTTAGCATTTTGTAGTAAATCAAAATCTTACTAGTTTATTATTTTATTAAAGGGGAAATACTGATTTTCCTTGGTGCAATGGGAGAGGACCCTTTCTAAGATGCAATCCTGACATAGTATTTAGTGTTAAAATTCAGGGTTATAGCAAATAGTATTGCTCAAAAAAGGCCAGTTTCTTCTTAGCGAAAAAGAAATCGTTGGGGGAGGTGACTGGCTCATTAATATTTTATGTCGGTGTGAATTGTTCCTTACGGTACTGTGTACGAACAGTTACTGAGTGCTGAGTGGTACGTGCTAACTCAACGCGAATTTTGACACACGGGAGAAAACCTTAGTACGCACGCACCCACCCACCCACTATTCCATGCGACTAAATTCCCCTTTCACCACTCGTCGGTTTTCCAGCCCACGTGCACATCTGGCTGCACAAGATTAAACACGCAAACAGACGATTGAAACCTCGCGGAGAAACGAAAAGTGACGCTTTTGGACGACTTTCCCTCAGTCTTGCACTTGCTCGAGAAGATTTTCACAAGCTGCTGAGAAAAGTTCCCTTCTCTCGAGGTTAATGATAAGTCCTGCAGACAGTGCATTGTCCTGCAGATCCACAAAGTCGCCGAGGTTAACCGGGAAAGCCGGATCCTGCATCCAGAGTACGAATTTCAGAAAGCTAACTCAAATATTGAAGTTACTTCCATAGGAAAGGATGATCTATTAAACTTGTAAACAATTCAAATCATCGCGTAGTAGATTCTTGGCTGCCCGGGAGACACACATTCTTGTCACAGTTGCCAACGTTTCGACCGACATATTGCGACCTTCCTCAGGAAGAATCGCCCTGTGTCAGCTACATCCAAGAATCTTTAGACTCCGGCCGCGGAAGACTACTCTTTGATTCGGTAGTTTTCGCAAATATTTGGCAACTTTCGAACGTAACTGGAGCTGCATATTTGCATTTAAAGTTGTTTAGCACAAACAATTATAATCAGAGTACACTTATTAATGATTTAAAGACAAACAAGATATTAGTTGTAGTTTTTATTCAAAGTAGGAATATTATATGTATTTTTGTTACACTATCATATATTTAATATGATATAATATTTATATTAATTTAATATTTATATATTGTGAATAACAAACGTCAGTTATATACGTCGTTATGAACAATTTCTTCAAGGAAATGTTTAGCCAATTATGGGAAGAAAATTGTGGGCAATTCACGTTCTAGCATTTGGAGCGCACGTATTGGCCATGCCTTTCCATATACAGCGCTTGCATGTACTTGCTCCATATCCCAAAACCTAAGATTGCCCAGGCAGACCACCTTACGGGGAAAGTTTGTCGGGTGTGTCCATCTGCGGGCTTTTGCTGCCGCCAACCGTGGGGCGGGTTGGAAACGCTCGGGAGGAGGCAGAGGGCGGGGGGCGGCGGGGGCGGCGGCCGGCTGGGGGGCAGCGGTGTGGGACACCGGCGTCGGGGCTCGGTGGGGGAGTATGGGGGCTAGGACTCGATTTCCTGGGGGTGTCGGAGGTGCGTCGTTCGGGGGGGCGGGGGTGTGGGTGTGGGGGGGAGGGTGTGAGGGGGGTGGAGTGGAGGGGGTGGGGGGGGGCCTCCGCCCCGCCCTGACGCGAAAGCCTCCCCGCGTTCGGGATGCTGCCAGCCCAAGGGCGGCGGCCGAGCACCTCAAACTGGACCAGGAAGGGAACAACGCGCGGAGGCTTGTTTTAGCGCGCCGGGTGTGTGTGCTCTGCGAGACGAGTCCCCGTATCGCGTCTCCTCAGAAGCACTTAATGAGGCGCTATGCACCTGGCCTGCTCTCGCCCGCAACCCGCGCCCGCCCCCGCTTGTCACTGTGGAAGGATTGGGCAATCCGGTGGCCTCGCCCCTGCATTCTTCCTTTTTTTACCCCCTATTGTCATCCCTTCTTCTCTCCGTTTGTTTTCCTTCTCCCTGCTTCTATCTCTCCTCTGATCAGCCCTTTCCCCCTCTCCGTTACTTCCCTCCGTCTCTCCGCTCACCCGCCACGCCTCATCTCCCGCCTCACCCTCCTGTCTGCCTCCTCTCCTCTTTTCTTTCCATCTCCGCTTGTTCTTCTCCTGGTTGTTGTCACCATTACCCTCCTCTCGCCACTTTCCGCTCACCCCGTTTGTCGAGTGCTTCCTTTCCTCTCCACCGCCTCCTGGTCACTCTCCCGCCGTACCCCCCCGCCCCGCCTCTACCCCGCCTTCACCTCTCTGCCCCGCGCTTCGTGGCTGGGCAGCAGGGCGCGCTCCTCGCCACTACCTGGCGAGGCACGGCGGCCAGAAATACGTGAGCGAAAATACCCGCGCCATGTCCTCCTCGAAACCCTGACCCCTGCCTCCTTTCCATTACTTGGTTAACTCGGTCAGCCCACGTCTCCAAAATTATGACACTTAAGACGCATTCCTTGGCCGTGCGCTTGATCGGGTCTGTTACTCACTCTTTTGTTTAGATTTATTTGTAAACAGCGAATATACTCACACACATGTGGTTCCATAAAAATAGATAAAGGAAATTTTTGAGTGATGTAAATAAGTTCTTAGTGTCCTTTTCGATCTCGAAAATATTTTTATTAGACAATCAACAATACATAGTAGTCCTTTCAAGAGAACAATCTCAAAACCGTATTCCTCGTAATGTTATAAGTTGCAATAAATAATACATTCACCGTTTTGATCTCTGAAAAAATAAATCCAAAATACTTTTTTTGTAATTTTCCACTTTCGTCACACCTTATGTCACCATGACGTTTTGCGCATTTCAAGACTCGTAGCGCTGCTGTTGCAGACTCCGAAGATCATTAGCGTTATTTGTAAACAGCGAATGCAGTGTGTACTTGAAAATCAGCGCATCGGCTTAGGCTCTGAGGCCTAAAATCTGGCGCAATGGCAGGGCCGCACGCAATGTACTGCTGTTTAATTTACGTCTAATATCCGCCAATTCACACATTTTAGTTTTTCTTCCGTTGCCGCCGAAAAAAAAGCTTCTTTGATAATACTCTGAACTATCTTCAGAGCTTCTACATGCTATGAGTACAATCTTCTTGATATTTTAGAAGAAATAAAATTGTCCAAAAACTTCTGTCAGAAATGAAGTTTTTCTCGTCAAAATAAAATTTGAAACATTTTTACAGGAGGAGAAGACGGTGGGGTAATTTTTTCTTTAAATGACTCACTCTGTGTATTGCAACCCATCATAACAGGTCCAAGTTAGTTCCGGATACAGTTGCAGTTAGTATAGGTAGTTCCTTGATGGTCCCTATCTTTAGGTTATGTAATAATAATCCCCAAACTGATTATTGTATTACCTATTACATAAATGAATGTAGCACATTCGCTTTACAATTTTAAAAACGAGTCGTCTTACTCACATCACGTACAAATTTATTAATGTCCATTTCAAATCATTGCTATGGTGTGAATAACCTGACGACTCGGGTTATCTTATTCGGATTTTTGATTTTATGAAATTTACATAATGTTCGTAAATACACATTGTGCGCATATTACTCTATCATTATATTACCGAGACATTACAAATGCATTTTAATTTCATCAGATATGGAAAAATTTCTTATAACATAAAGTTGGCTTCACGTTATGCCTATAGTCCTCGTTCCCTGTCAGAAAAGCACTGGTTGAACCGCAGGTTTTTCACGATTTACGTCACCAGCGGCACAAAAACAAGTACGTGTGCCGCAGCTGGACAAGATCGTTATGGACCTTCCGTTAAATTTTCATAGGAACAACTGTTCTGACCGGCTGAGCTAGATCAACTGTAGCCACTGTAGCGACTCTGGCCGGGAGGTCCAAGGGTTCGAGTCCTGAAGGTGTCTTTTTTTCGAAAATAGCTAGGTCGAATTCAGCCACTGAAGCGCGCGGTCAAGACAAGAATTCAAACCGCCGGCTGCTCTGTAGTTTTCCGTGGTCTCTACGATAGCATCAGATCGATATTGCGTTCCCGAACAAATGGTTCATGGATTGCGTGCGATCTTTCCTTCCTCATCCTTCAGCACCTTCTCTCCTTCACACATATTTTTACAATTAAATGATCTACACGGCCATACATGTGCCTTCGACGGGCTTCTCCCGCCAGGGGCGCTGCCCCGCTAGAGGAGATATCTGAAGGGGGAAACAAGTCGCAAACTGTGACGTTCCATCGAGGAGGACATAACGTCACGAGTGGGACAGATTACCATAGCAGTTTACGTGCCCGAAATCAATAACTAGGTGAGGTATTCCCACTCCGTAGCATGACTGTTCAGAGATGTGCAAAATTCAACTATTTTATATTCGGTGTAATTTAATCTGTGATTAAAACTGATTCTATTTGATATTTAACACTTTCAGCTGTCAATATTTGTCATTATAAAAGGCAATATTTACCCACGTTCAGTATCGGGTAATGACGAGTTGAAGATCTAGCCATTCGAAGTTTGGTTCCTGTACGAAACTATTTTCATTTTTCAAAGATTGTAAAGTGCAGACTATTCGTACAGGTCCAACTACACTATAGTACGATATACTTAGTACTAATACTACTTGGTACGTTTGTAGATTATAGTTAGTTTTGTAATGTTCAAGATGCCATCCTCGCAGAATCCTGTCACCTCATATAAGGAATTTCCCCCAAGGGTGTATCAAACAGATTTAAGATGGAATATGTTGCATTTTGTAGATTTTAATCCAAAGGAGGGATTTCCATCGGGTTGATATCGATCTCTTGGAAGTCGATGAACCTTTAAAGAGGGAGAATGAAGATTAAGGGGTCGATTGATATCAGTTGCCGAAAATGACTGGGCGACTGATGGGTAAAATCAAGCTAAAGATGGCAGTTATTTAAAAAAATATTAATGAAGTGAATAATTAATTGTTTTCCATAAAAATCCAATAATAATGTTTGATCCCTGAAAAAATTAAGCAATTTCTAAAAAAGGAAAACTTTGTATCCACTCTATTTAAACATTGGATGGTAGCGAAATTTTTAACAGATAAGAGATAACAACCTGAGCAACCGCTTTCTACAGAATGGGTGCAGATGAGAATTAACACAAAAATTGATAATTTTCTAAGGTCATTGGAAAATGATGGAGATGACCTACCAATTCCTACCATCACTTATAGGAGGTTGAAGTGGCGATAAAAAGAATTAAAGTATGGGAAAACACCAGGATAAGATGGTATAACGAATGATTTATTGAAAATTGGCTCACCCCACCTTGTAAAACAACTAGCTCAACTTTTCAATTATGTGCTAGAAAAAGAAGACATCCCAAAACCATTGGCATCTAATGCGATCACGTTAATTTTCAAGAAAGGGGAAAATAATGACATTAACAATTAGACCTATTAGTCTACTGTCCGGTTTATATGAAGTGTTTTCCAAAATTATATCATGAAGGCTCAGAAACACAATAGAAAAACAACAATCGACCGAACAAGCAGGATTCTGACCATCTACAATTTTGAATCAAATATTGGAAAAAGCTCACGAATTCAACAATACAATATTTATAGCCTTCGTTGATCTTCATAAAGCTTTTGATTCCGTGGAACATCTTCCAATGTTGAAGACACTAGTGAAACGGGGAATACTCAGAAAAATAGTTCAAATTATCGGTAAAATATACGCAAATAGCTGGGCAACTGTGAAAACAGAAAGAAAGGCATACAAATTCAAACAAGAAAGAGGAGTTCCACAGGAAGATCCAATATCACTTCTCTTGTTCATAAGCATTCGAGAAGAAATCTTCAGGAATATAAATTGAAATTATGGCATAGAAATAGATGGGGATAAACTGGAAAATCTTTACGTTCGCAGCTGGTGTAGTTATATTTGCGAAGTTCTCGAAAGAATTAGGAAGTTAACTAAAGGAACTGTCACAAAAATGCATTAACTTTGGCCTCACTATGAACAAGAGGAAAACAGAAGTTTTCTTACTGTAGCTTACTGTATGGAGCTCAAACATGGTCATTTAATGTCAGAACAAACAATAACTTGAACATTGGCAAAGAAAAATAGAAAGGAAACTACTAAAATTCTTGGTATTACACTGTGGAACAGAATAAGAAATGAAGTTGGAAGGAAGAAAACAAAGATAACTGCAAGTAACAAGCAAGAAGAACAAAATTGAGGCGAACTCCTCATGCGAATGGACACGCGAGGTGCACCACAGGGTCCGCAAGGACTGGGAGGAGAAAAGGGGGACGTCAAAGAAACAGTTGGAGCGACGAGCTCAGATCAGGTGCCGGTAACGAATGGTCAAGCAGGGCGAGGAATAGAAGTGCGTGGAAAGAAATCACGAACAACTATCCTATTGAAAATACAGAAATTATCAGATATGCTGATAGGAAGATCAATAACGTAATAAGCGATAACGATGTTTCTCATGACACGATAAAAATGACTTACGCATATAAAGCCAATGCGGCATTACAATGGTTCTCAAGAAATTAGAAGTAACACAACGGGCGAACAAGCAGAAAGAAGAAAAATTGTTTTCTCTCATTGGAGCTTTATTACGCGCTAGAATATTATAATAAAAAGGAATAACACTGTGGAGAATTGTGTTCATTCAGCACTCTTCAATGAATGCTATATGCTTCAATGAATATTAGTACTGACAAACTTCAGAATGTTTATGTAAAGTACAGAGATGTCTTTCTCGCAAGTGGTATTCTCTCACATGTCTCACGTTGCTATACACTTTACCTTCAGGGAAGGTACGAGTAAGTACTCCGAAACTATTTGCGACTCTGGTTTTAGGGGGTCGCATTGTGCTAACCGTAACCTCCATTTTTTAGAACTTCAATTGCGTATTGGGAAGTTTTGCTCTTTCGGGTAGCACGGGAGTCAGGAGCGTGCAGACATTGAAAGTCGATGTAAAATTATATTGACTATTTGCAATTCTTTGCTGTCTAACCGCATGATTTTGTCTTTATGGTTAAATTCTTAGCAATATTACAATGTTTACCCACACACAGTTCCGAATTTCTGATGGGTAACGCACATTTCTGGGCATAGCTGTTGGACGTTATTTGTACTTTTCAAACAATGATTTACAAAGTATGGAAATGTTAGCAAGGTTCCGCAAGGTTAAACAAATATTGAAATTATTGAAATGAAATTATTATATTTCATAGCGTTTATTTCATTTTGTTAATACGTCTCCCGAAACCAGCGCGGTGCTTTGGGCATTAGCTCCTCCACATCTAAGGATCTTGGAGCGCAGAAATGAAAGCGGAGACTTACCTCTGTAATAACCGGGCTTCGAAATCCTCTCTACGCACACCTGAGGAGAGCGCTTGCTCGTTGTGCAAGCGAAGGAAGCGTAGCACTGATGTAACGGCATATCTGATCTTTTCACATCGTGCGGACTGAGGTTAACGACCTACTTTGGCTCCCCAATGATTTGCTCCTCTGGGATACTAAAACGTGTGTTTTACAAATACAAATTCCAAGGATATCTGTAATTAAAAATCTTTTCCAACAAATAGATGGAGGGAGGGAAAAATGAGAGAAAAATTGAATTTGAAGGCGAAACATCGACACAGTGGGTGCACTTTAAGCGTATTACTGTGTTCGTATGGAAAGTCGTTCGAAATAGCAATGAGCATTTTAGCCAGGAACCTTTACGAGTATGACAATTCTTTCTTAGGTGAGAGAATACCACTTGCGAGAAAGTCATCTCTCTGTACTTTATATAAACATTCTGAAGTTTGTCAGTACTAATATAAGCATTCATTGAAGAGTGCTGAATAAACACCATTCTCCACGGTGTTATTCCTTTTTATTATAACGTTCTAGTGCGTAATAAAGCTCCATTTAGAGAAAACAAATTTTCTTCCTTCTGTTTGTACGCCCGTTGTGTTACTTCTAATTTCTTGAGAACCATTGTCATGTCGCTATGGCTTTGTTCGAGGGTTGCCTTTTATATTTCAGGGTTAGAGAACAAAAATATTAATCATCCACATGAAGAACCTGGTACATTTCAAAATGTTCTCAAAAATGGTCATAGATGTAAAATTAGAATATGTAGGGGAAATGTGTTTTTTGAAAAAACTCTCGATGCAAATATTACATGAAATTAAAGTAAGCCTCTGTGTTACCTTGTGTTTGTTGTAAAATAGTGTTCTACAACTTTTTCTGTAGAGAGAAATTTGCTCATTACTCGATGTGACGTGGTAAGATTTTGATTCTGAAGTGACTTTGTATGCATTGTTGCTGTGAAAAGAATGGTGTCAAAGTTATTCTGTTAATTATATTCAATTTCACTGAAAACATTTAAGGCCGCGTGTGCATAAAAAGGTCAGTTTTAGTTATATTATTGATTTTCTCAATTTATGTTGGAAAACCGTAACACGTTTATTAGTACTGTTTAGTGATTGGACCTTGTGAGGCAGATGAGCATTTAGTTGAAGCCCTTTCCTATTCTCTTGGCGTGACAGGGAAGTGTGATATGTATGTGTTTAATTGAGGAACTGAGGGCAAATACGTAAAGGTACAGTGCCGTGATAGGTCTATGCGATGCGAAAAGTGAGACGCGAAAATTGGATAACAAATAAAATAAATATTAAAAATATGATTTATAATTTATGAATACTGGAAACCTGGTTTAAGAAACGAATCACAAGTAAAGTGAATGCAAAATGTACTAATTGGGAATAGTGAGACATGTCTCAGGGATGTGCTGCTTTCCTTAAAAGGAATACAATTATTGGAATATTATGGAAATTTCGGTAAATTAGATCGAAATACCTACTGATCATAACTTGTAGGTGACAGTTTTTTTTAATTTCACTGCTTCAGGTAAAAAACTTCCCAAATAATAATTGCTTGAATTACCAGGGTTTTTAAGAGAAAGGTAAGATCCTGAGAGCTATCCTGACTTCATTAAGAGATTATACAAATGGAGGCATACTTTGTTTACCGTGTGTTATTACTTCAGGAGTAAAGACGCGCTTTAATCACAGAGACAGTTAAGGCATACTTTAACGAAGAACAAGTGTGATTTAACTCTCACTGTAATGTTAAAAAGTATACTACCTGATAAAAAAAAGTGAAGCACCCAGAAGAAGTGTTTGGAAGTGAATGAAACTACGATATCCGTGCATATGCTGAAGACCATGTGGCTTCATTGAACTTATTCTGAATTCGGATGAAAGAGACAATGCCGTTGGCAGTTAAAGGTTGAAAGTGTGCGCAAGATAAGTAGGGTGTTCTACCTTCTCTAGCTGCAATACATGCTCTTAACCTGTTTGCAATGGTGTCAAACAGCCTTTGGATCCTTTCTTGAGACACGTTCGTCTCAAGCAGCTGTTCCTCCGGATCCTGCAGGTTGGATCTCTGATGGAATCGTCTTCCAGTATCATCCCACACGTGTTCAATGAGGTCCGGTTGTCTTGCTGGCAATGGGAGGACCTCAACATGCTGTAGGCAGTTTGTGGTCATACATGGTGTGAGGGCGTGCATTATCTTGTTGGAACTCTGACCCAGAGTGCTGTGACATAAGGGATACGGATGCAGTATGTCTGTGACGTATCGCTGCACCGTCAAAGTCTGCAGAAGCACTATTAGAGGGGATTTGAATGCACTTTCAAAAGACACCCCACACGATGATGCCCGTGTTTACGCCTGTGTGTCTCTCCAAAATTATGGCAGGATGTGCCCTCTGGTCTTACACGCCGCCACACTCTTCGGAAGTTATGGCGAAGCTGGACTCATCACTGTCCATGATGTGACGCCATTCGTCCTCGGCCCCTGCCTGCTGGGCACGGCACCAATCCAAACGCCGATGTCTGGGTGCATAGGGCGGCGGTAGCTCAATTCGGCGGAGAAGAGTGGTCGAGCCACTGTCCTTGAACTCACAGGCTATTGTAGTCACCAGTACATCGCGGATGGCGGATGCTGACGCCATGGGATTCCACAACGCTCGGCGCGCCATACGACGGTCCTTCCTCGGGGTGGCGTGCCTGCACGTCGTGCATGGGTGTACTCATGGACCCATTGATTCCAGCATCGAGCCCTTGAGACATCTGAATGACCCACATGCCTGGTAGTTGCACGATATGACCATCCAGCCTCATATCAAGTCCACTATACGGTCTCTATCAAATGTAGTCGGTTGATGTGTAGCTGTCGACCGCGTCAGCGCGTCTTTGCAAGTGCTTCGTACTGCACGTAAACGTCGTTCTTCACTGTATAACTCAGAAGTTGGCCGACAACTGTGGAACAACAGGCTGGTGACCCCACGAATGCACTCAAGTGGGCATTGTACGCATTATAGATGTGTGAATACTCACGCATCAACGGTAGTACGCATGTATACCGAAATGGAATAATATTTTACCACTCCTTCTGGGCGCAACACTTTTTTTGTCAGGAAGTGTATTATAAATTCAGAAATGAAATTTGTCTCTTGAAATTAGTAGTAAGGGGTTGATGACATGTTATGGGATGCAACTGGCAGATCAATATAGGATATCTGCTTTCCTGGGCACCCTAATTGCGTGCAATGTCAAACAACGGCTTTGCATGATGTTTGAAAGAGACTCGGCACGCAACCCCCCACCCGCCCACGCCTTTCTTCAAGAAGTTGAAACAAGCATCTCTTCCCTGAAAATTATTAGGTACGAAATAGTAGTAGCACAGTAGACGTTAGTGATTCACCAAATGATTAGAATAATTCATTAAGAATTCTCTGAATTTTATTTCGAATTTGTGTTCATAATTTTGTCATATAAGGTAGTCAACTGAGTTTTAAATTTTTATTTGTAGTATATATCTTAATTTAAGCCTGTTTACTTGTTCGATTAAGTATCAACGAAGGCAAATAAGTACAGTCCACTCCGGTTGTTGTGAACTCGGATGTAGTGAACCGTCGGTTATAGTGAACTTGTCACTATAACCGTTTGGTTCACATTAAGCATAAAAATACTCGGTTGTAGTGAACCAGAAACTCGACTATCGGAAACATAGGAAAAGCAACGTCCTGGAAATGAATTCCCTCCTTGAAAATTATACATGGCCACATGCCACAAATTCTAACACTAAGAAGCTAGAAAAGTCTGTAATAGTAGTTTTTCCTGGGATGAAGGTAGAAGACCGGGAATCAGCGCCATTCTGATGACCTTCCACCTCTCAGTTTCATTGTGGAAACGAAGGCCGATTTCTACGTGGGCTCAACAGGAGGCGGTGACACGCGATTGATTACTTTTGTATCAATCTCGGTGAAACGCGGGTCGAAGCGCTTTGAGTTCTACGTTGGTGAAAGGAGGTACGCGACTACCACACCCTGGCGATATCTGCCTTGCCGCGCGGAAAATCAATCAGTTTTATTTGCCACGTGCGCAATCCTGCTACCGAAGCATCTCGTATATTATTAGGTGAGTAAAAGGGCCTTCAGATATGGGACATTATTCCAACAGTGCAACAGGCATTGGAGGGTGTCAAAACTGCATTACAATACTTAGACCCGCAGGGCAATATAGAAACAATTATGAAGAGAACACGAACAGTGGAGAAGGATCTAGAGAAACTACTATTAAAAAAGTACGAAGCAAACAATTGAGAAGAATGGATAAGGGACTCTTGCGGGGATTTGTATTAGACTTTTTAAAAACAACTAATAACAATGTCGATTAACTAAGCAATTTACTATTCTTCACATTCATTTCACATATAACAAATTCAGGTTTAGGCACAAGAATTATACAGATTTCTTCAAAATGAGAACGGGTATGATGTTTCAAGTCGGGTCAAAAAAAAGAAAAAGAAACTTTAAGGAGAACCCAGATTAAGATTAGATAGATTTGCAATGCCCCAGGTTGATACGTTACACCTTCCACTTTGCTGCGATGAAGTCTGTTTCTGCTTTTACTTTCAAGTGCTGACTGATGCACTTGCTAATCTTATTCGATGTTTCCTTGTATCGCACACAATCATTTCCCGCATACCTGTACGTACTAGGTGTGGTGTACATAAAAATATTTTTTCGGCGTAGCTTATGCCGTTCACTTCACGCCTTTCATAGAAACACTCGTCATATACTTTGTGTCTAGTAGCTTCGTCATGAGTCGTTGCCATTTATTCGGTTCATTTACTTTCTCTCTTCCTTCTTTCTTTCTCTCTCTTTCTTTCTCTCTCTTTCTTTCTCTCTCTTTCTTTCTCTCTCTTTCTTTCTTTCTCTCTCTTTCTTTCTTTCTTTCTTCTCGTCTCTTTCTTTCTCCTCTTCTTTCTCTCTTTTCTTCTCCTTTTCTTTCTTTTTTCTTTCTTTCTTTTTCTTTCTTTCTTTCTCTCGTTTCTTTCTTTCGTTTTCTTTCTCTTCTTCTCTCTTCTTTTCTTTCTCCCTCTCTTTCTTTTTTCCTTCTCTCATTCTTTTCTTTATCTTTCCTCTCTCATCTCTTCTTTGTTCTTTTCTCTCTCTCTTTTTTCTGCCCGCCTTTTTTGTTCTTTCTCTCACGTTCTTATTTTTTCTTCTTTCTTCTGGTATCTTTCTTCTTTCTCTCTCTCGTTTTCTTTTCTATTCTTTGTACTTCTGCTCTTCTTTTATTTCTTTTTTTTGTTTTTTTTTTTGTTTTCTTCCTATGGATCGTGTCTTTCTTGTTTTCTTTTCTTTCTTTCCTTTCCTCTACCTCTTTTCTTTTCTTTTTTTTTTCTTTCTTTTTCTTTTCTTTTTTTTTTTTTTTTTTTCCTTCCTGTTCCTTTTTTGCTTTTCTTTCTTATATCTCTTTCTCTTCTCTTCTTTCTTCTTTTGTCTTCTTTTTTTCCTTCTTCTTCTTTTTCTTTCTTCCTTCCCCTTCTTTTCTTCCTTCTTTTTTGTTTTTTTTGTTTCTGCTCCCGCCCTTGTCTTCTGTTCTCCCCCTCTTTTCTCTTCCTCTTTTTCTCCTTCTTCTTCTGCTTCTCTTCTCTCTCTCTTTTTTCTTTTTCTTTTTCTCCCCCCTTCTTTCCCCCCCCCTTCTTTTTCTTTCCTCTTCTTTCTTTTCCTTTCTTCTTTCTTTCCTTTTTTTCTCCTCTCTTTCTTTCTCTTTTTTCTTCTGTTCTGTCTCCCTTGTCTTCGCCGCTTTGCCTTTTTTCTTTTATTCTCCGCTTTTTTCTTTCTTCCTTCCTTCTCTCTCTCGTTGTCCTTCTTCTTCTTTTCCTTCTTCTTTCGTTCTCTGTTCCTCCCTTCTTTCCCCTTGTTCTCCTTTCCCCTTCTTTCTTTTCTGTGTCCTCTTTTTT
>BOPP01000403.1:218927-236603 GCA_017312745.1 Gryllus bimaculatus
TGCACTCGTAGACGTATTGTTCATTTAGAATTTTCCAAAATGTCTGGGAGAGAATCGGATATAAATTGAGCCAATTAATTTGCTGTGATATGAATCGAATAATGAAATGTCGTAAAAACCCAAAACGCGTTTTAGTTGCTGAAAAAACAACTAACCCTTTTTTAGTGGCGTACTGTGAAATATTCTGAACGGTTCAGCAAAAAAATAATCAGTTCCATACCATGAGATCGAGACGTATCCATTTGTCTTTTTGGTGCACCGGAAGATGTATAATCGTGAGAGACGAACGAATGTAGATTTCTCGATTACTACTCGAAAAAGTACATACGACGATAATTAATGCCACGTAATGCATAAAAGCTAGGAATATGAATTAATCATACACATTTGTTTTGTCATAAATACGCATAGTTCATTATATTACGCATGGATAGTAACAATTTATATTTGATTGTTTAAAAATCGTCTTAGGTAATCTCTTTAGAGATGATTATTAGGGAATTCCAGCTATTAAGTCAAATGAATCTTTAATGTTTAGTGTCACCGGTTTCACAATTGTAAAGATACCGGATAAGGTTTAAGCGTTATGTTGACAGCATAAAGTCTTACTTTTTCGTCTGCAGATATTCCGTCCGTTTTTGTGTCAGCGTTACAAACAAATTTTAAAACTTATTAGGTACAATAGGTTTTGAAAGTTTAAATCCTTTTATGAGAAGTTTGAATCCTGTTATGAAATGAAAACAAAAGTTTCAACAAAGTTGGGAAATGGTATTTGAAATTGTATTAGCAACTGAATTACGAACAAGCAGAAAGCATTTACTACTTGCGCGGTACACGTATGTTGTAGTACAATATATTAATAAAAATTTTATTTTCAGAAAATGTGCCAAAAGATGTTAGTATCAATTTTATTATTGATTTAATGTACTAGTAGCTGAACCTCTGTGATTACATCGCACAGACGAAAGATCGTAAATAAGATAAGATAGAAAACAATGCATAATGCATTCTACATTTTGTTTTTAACATCATTACTGACATTGAAAACAAAATGTACCAAATGAACATCAAAAACAAAAATGCAATTTCGAAGTAATAATCAGAACGTACACACCTCTTCGATGTTTTCCATAGATACAAAAAATGATACATTGAGTACTTACAATGATTATCACAAACAATCTTTTTAACAATCACATAATACGATATGATTGTTCACGTAATCAATCACTTAATACGATACGAAACAAGATAAACTGCTCTTCCTTTTCCCGCGAACTTGTCATGTTGCGCATGACGTCATTTTCCTGTTTCCATTTAACCGCTCATTTCAAACGCAAATTTCGTAGTTTATTAATAAAAGGAAAGCTGCGATCCACTCAATATACAGTGACCTCCACTCCTAATTGTTTTCTCTCTTTTTTTGTTGGTACTTCATTGGAAAACCGTTCACTGGAAGCCGATTAGGAGGGACATTCTCTTTAGAGCCGTAATATGTATGATAGTATAATTAAAAATCAATGGAAAAAGGTATGCGTTAATCTGGATTTCTCCTACTTTATAAGTAGGAATCTTAAGTTCATACTGGACGTGTAGTGTGCTTGTAATCTGCAACTCGTCCCACTTTGTACGGCGTCAAGTATTCACAAAAAAAACTACCTTTCAATTTTTAAAGTTGCCGGCGCCAAAAAGAAACACTCTTTGCCATACTGTTTACTTTATTCCGATTCATGTTTATGAAATTGTGTTGCTTTTCGTAATTAGAGTGCATGTGACACGTTTGTTTCATAACACCAATATCGTAACGCATTATTCCAGTGCGAAAACTTGATTTCAAATATTTTTAACAAGTTGCCTAGTTGTGAATACTAGGTGCAGTGACTGTTGACTGTGCAGCTCGGTGTGCGTGTACTTGTGTGGTGAAGGCGGGCGTTCAGGAAGTGCGTTCCGTAGACGCGCTACGCGGCGGCAGCGAGAGCGCGGCCTGCGGCGCGGGTGCGACGTGCGGGGGCGGGCGGCGGGCGGCGGGGCGGCCCCGTGGTGCATTAGCGCGATGGGATGCGGCGCGGCGGCGGGCGCGCCGAATTGCTTGCTCTCTCCACGAATTCATACAGAAATTCAGTGACGTCGTGGGCCGAGATAGCTGTAGAGTAATGTACGGCAGGGCACACAGGGCTGTGGTGGAGAGTGGGCGGTGCGTATGAAACGAGGATGGAAGAGAAAGGTTGGGAAATACTTTAAAATAATACGGAATGAGGTTGGAGGGAAGTGATGTGAGTGAATTGTGCTCGAGAGGATGATATAGAACGGATCAGCCGGCGCGATGGATTGGGAAGGTAGGGTGGGATAGGGATGAAAACGGCATTTACTGAATGACAGGATCGGTGGATCTGGGACGGGAAAGTCGGTGCGTAAGATGAACGGGGATTGGGTGAGAATGAGAGAGAACCACATGGATTGGGAGAGTTGGATGGATTAATTAATTGATCGGTCTAGTCAACGTCTAAGGGAATTAGTCCCATAAGTGTTGTGCATGCCTCTTACGCTGGAACGCGCCGATTTATTCATTGGTTTGCAGGAGATTCCCAACTTCAGGTATCTCTATCGGCGAGGTGCCGCCCCCAACCGGGACAACTTCTAACCCTCTGGTCTTCCAACACGTAAGGTTGTGAAGCGCTTGTGTGTGTGACGTGCTTGTGAGAAGAGGACAGGGAACAATGTTGAACAAGGAGATATCGCGCGCGGTCCGTGGCCCGTTTCTTAGGAAATTGTTCCAGCAACCGATAAGTATTAATCGGATAGACCACCGAAGAATACAGATCAAAGAGCATACCATATCAACTTCCCGTGACATTTGTTGAATTTGACACTGCTCCGTCGCGCGTACCGAATAACCGCCTCCGACAGTACTCGAACCGTAGTTGGAGCGTGGAGGATCAGGTAAGGCGTGGCGGGGTGGGTCATCGCCGGATGGGGCGGGGGGGGGGGGGGAGCGAGGGAGAACCAGTGGTCGATGCCGAGCCACGCCCGGCGCCCGCGGCACGCGACCGCCCCGGCCCGTCGCAGCCCTCGCGCATCGCACTCTGCCGGCGAGAGCGCACTCGGCGGAAGTCGAAGCCGACTCCCTAATTAAAGATTGCTGTTGCCACACTTCCGGGGGGCGGCGCCGAGGTGGTGAGCGGATTACTACACTGGTCTATCCTTTCAAAAAAAAAGTATTTGCTGAGAGGCGAGAAAATAGGATTACAGATAGCCTTAACATAGAATGTCTGAAGCTTAATAGATGTGTTGCCCATTCTAATGACCAGGAGACAAGGCTCAAGGCATCAACTGTCACTGCAGTCCCTCTGACCGAGAGGTGCTAGGTTTGAGTCCCGGCGGTGGCAGGATTTTCGATAGTAACTTGTCAGTTAGGTCGAATTCAGTCGCTGCCTGGAGGAGAATTCTAGCGGTCGGCTGCTCTGATCGGTAGTTCGCCGTGGTTTCTCCTGTCAATACCAGGCGAATGCCAAAGCCCAACCCCTTACACACACACACACACACACACACACACACGCTAACGCGCACTACACTAGCATACATGGTTGGAGACGCGTCGGGAGCTAAGAGTTTGTTCCGGCTGATGGGAGATACCTGGTTGAGGAAACGTCGGTAGCTCGCCATACAGCGAAGGAAAGATCACCGCCATTTCGCGATCAAAACATCCACTACACATACGAGACTAATAAACGTGGTAGTTGACGTGGCTGGAATCACTAAAACAATCAATCAATCTAAACCCATTGTAATGATGATTTCTTAATTGCGATAATATTTTATTGTATGGCATGTTCGTTCTTGTGAAACATACAACTCCTGTTCGGAGGAAAGTGAAACGAAAGTAGTGGGGTTAGTTGGGATCAGAATAATTTACAAATTGTTGGGCTGAAAGTGAGTTTAGCACAAGTCTCCTAGTTGATGAAAAAGTATAATTTCTGGTGTTAGAAGTTTTTGTTGACGTTACTGGCGTCAAAAAATGCTCTTGTATACTATTATCTGAATATCTATTTCACTGTTCTTATGTTTTGTGGCAATATTTACTCCCGTCATTAATTTGACTTGAAAAAGCGCATATAATTATCTGCTTTCACACATAATAGTGTAATTTTGAAGGCACACATAAGTGCAATTTTGAAGGCAAATATGAAAACTATATTTCATTGTTAGTATTAAAATTATTATTTACTTTCCTGTCTATAGATTTTATTGTTAGTGCAAATTAATACCCTTTGTATCCAGCTTCCTCTAATGCTTGCTTACATACTTTTGATTTTTGTTTTTAATATAAAAATACTTTGATTGTTGTCATTGTAGTTCAACAAAGGAGTTATGTTTTACTCTCCACTGAACACTTTTTTCTCTTTGAATATGAGTGTTAGCCTTCAAGTCTTAAAATGTCATTGAGAAAATGTTCGTCGTAAAAGAATGATCGACCCGGAAATTATTAAAATAATGCCAGTTGAGGACGGTATGCATTTGTAAGTGCCTTGTTCGTTTTTAATTCTGATTCATTTAGTTTGCACACCATGAGTACCGAAAGAGCGCTGAGAATATGGTGATTTTACGTATTACAACGTGACTGTTATTAAATGGCGCTCAACATTTATATTAATATATTATCTTTATAATACATTGTAGGCCTTTTTAACATTTTCAAGTCATTTTAATGTGGTTTCTTGTCGTTGTAGAACATTTTAGGTTCATAAACTTTGGGTCCCTATTCATATAACTTATATTAACTGGTTTCCATACTAGCCCTACAGCCTTTTCAGTACTTTTTAGGTAGAGAGTCTACTCTCACTGGCTTCGAGCTTTGCATCCTTCCAAATTGCGACATACTTCTATGTAAAATACTTCTTACAACATTCAGCTTTAACAAATCACAGGAAATGGTGGATCTTACAATGTAATGTGGGGCGCCAGTTAGTGAGAAATCGCTCTTGACCAATTCATTTTAAGTAAAACTGCATTCCTGTAGATGTAACTGGGCCCAGACCTCGATGCCTCCGGCGAGGCTCTGGGTGCTGGCCACATCTCTTCTACGAGAACAACATTCAACGAACTTTCTAAATATATATGCGTGTTGTGGAACGCAGTTAACTGCGCCTGGATCGTTCTTTGAGCTTGGCAACTCCGTGATGTGACGCTTCTCTCCCCTGCGCTCTGCCAGAACGAGAGAGGATGGACTCGTTGCCAGCGCCCGTTGAAACTCCTCGCCGAAGCAAAACGCAAACGCGATGTTTCTCGCCCTGTCATAAACGCCAAATTCATTCACAATGGCATTCATACACTTCAAGCCATTCATACGTTTCACATTAAACATTTTCACAAAAGTAAAATTTTTCATCCGCAGATAAACTTGAATACTAATTAAAGTGCATTGAATTTGTTTATATCGAATGAAATGTTCATGGAAATAAAATATTTTCAATTCCGAGAGTTAGTATGTGAAATTCTGAGTGAATATGTGAACTACGTTAATTTTGCACGTGGCCATATCATATTTTGAGTGCCTGTTACTAAGAACCAGATGAAAACTGTTCCGTGTGCTTGTTTCATTGCTAATTATATTTTTCATCATCTTTGTTTCATTATTCTAATTAAATTTTGTGAATAACGTTGTAACGACAGAGACACAGTTCGTAAATTCTTTTACTTACAACATTAATTAAAACACGCCCCCGTATTTCTATAAAATACCAAATAGATGATTTGATGATAATATCTGCCCTAAACTCAATACAATGCTCCCAAGTAAATTATGACGTCAAGGGAATTAGCACGTTGAAGTAAGTGAACAGTAAAGAGATACCTATTAATTATTGGGGATTATATTTTACATCGTTAAAATACTGGAGATTGCTGTAAAAATCTGTAAGTCCGTACGAATATTGGTGATGGTCGCGAGTAGTAATATCTCTGTGAACTGGAAGGTATTCTGGTTGTCTTTCTCCTCGCCTGTTGTTCTCCAATTATTTCAGCGAAACTCAATTCAGTGGCGGTTCGAGAAGGATTTCTGTTTCACCAGTAGTCGGACAACCGTCTGCGGATGGAAGCCGCGAAACTGGGACATGCTAGATTAATACCAAAGCACACCGAGCTGTCGAATGCGGGGTGCGGCAGCTGTCAAATAACAGAAAACGCAATTTTTCGCCCCGGCAGTCGCTCATCTGCTCCCGTCAGTGACGCTGCTCCCTCCACCCGCACCCGCCTCACCTGCGCGGTGTCTGGGCGAGGCTGAGAGGGGGGGAGGGGGGGTGGCGGGCCGGTGCACGCGCCCCAGTTGCGGCCGCCGCCGCCTCGCGCTGCCATCTCTGGAGGGAGGGAGGGGGGAGGGGAACGTGGGGGGGGGCGGCGGCGGGAGGCGCGTGCACGCGCGGCGCGCGCGCGGTATCGATCCACGTCGGGGGCGCCGCCGCCGCCGCCGCCGCTTCGCCCTCTGCCATCATCGATTTCCGCGCGCGGCGGTGGCCGCAGCGCAGCGGCTGCCACCGCCACCGCCGCCACTCGGCGCGCAGCGCGTCCCCTCGCTGCGCGGCGCCCTCCCCTCTGCCCCACCCCAGCCCCTCCGCTATCCGCTCCACTCCACTGCGCCGCGCAGCGCCGCGCTTTGAGCCGCCTGCCATGAAGCCCGGTGGAGCGCCGCGTGCAGAACGCCGCCTCGCGTCTGACGCCTTCTTGCCTTGGCGCTTCCCTGCGCTGCAGCTGCCCTGGTGTTGACCGGCGCCACGCCCCCTTGGACCGCGCGCCCAGCGCCTGCCCACTGCCTCTCGCACCGGAGTTGCTGCAACTGCCCGCCTCCCTACAACTTGCGCTCACCCCCCCCCTTCCGCGAAGTTCGGAGTCTGCCCGTGTCCCCGCCGTCCGCTGCTATGCCACGTAATGAAGTTACACCGAATTTTGCTCGGCCAACATTTCGTTGGAAGTTGTTGCGACCTCACACGTGCAGAACTCCTGGAGGGCGTAAAGAACCGCTTTGACTGCAAATAGGTTAACGAAGAGTAGTGTTCATTGATAATAATCAGTTCAAATACGTATGGTATTTAGTTACACAGTGAGAAGTTCAAGGTCAGTTTAAGGTCGATAATTATAAATAAACGAATATCAAACCCATTATGGATCTCAATTTCTTAAAATGTTAGAGATAATTGTCCCCATCTCTAGCTGAATTCTTAAACAGAATTTATCGTTATAAAAAAGAATTCGCATTTGTTTTAGTACAATGCATATCTGATGTGCCACTTTCATAAAAAACAAGAAAAGTATATTCTAATGTTTGTAATTACCACAACATAATGGCGTGTTTATATGAGCAAAAAAACTGGCTTTCTATCTCGTGTCAATCAGTTGTTTCGTATTTTATAATAAGTACTGGCGGTCCCGGTATTTCTTCACCGTTTCAATGCATAAAGTAAATAAAATTGAAGTTCAAAATCAATTTATGCAATGAAGACAAACTACCTATTAACTAAACTTTAACTACATATTAACTACCCTTCAATCTATTACAATACACTTTAAAAAAAACAAATATATTAACAATGTTGTGCACTGCCAACATTTGGTTCAAACTAACTGGTTGCTAGATTGCAACTTCTAGATCGTAGTTCAAAAATACATCCATGGATCGCCTTCAAGGTACTCTGAGAACGGCTTAGAACCCCATTCCTCCATTAACTTCACAAAATCAACCTCACGCATGTTCAATTTAATTCAAATTATTCTTTAAATACTCTCGATACTAATAAGAACAAATACAAGTACAATACGAACAAGAAGACGAACTGAAAATTTCAGCGAAATCAATCGAGTAGTTTTTGCGACTATATGCGACAGATATACGCACATTCCCTTTAATTTATATATAGATTACTATTTTTATCTAGTTTTATACTAATATATTATAATAAAAAAATGAAAAACAACGGTTTGGAACACTGACAACGAATGCAACGTGAAATAATCCGGAGGAAAGAAGACAGGCGTTTCATCTGTGTTTCTCTGGTGGAAAAGTAGTAACTAACGACTCCCTTGAAGTAGCCAATGCTGTGTGTTCCACATCATTCGTGTTGTAGCAACATACTATTAAAACAAAATAATATTGCCGTACCAATCTCATGACCTCATCCATCACCAACAGATCCATGTTCAATAAGATAGAATGTAACAAATCGTATATAATTTTTATTAAACAACCAAAGGTATTCTGTATCCATAGAAAAATAAGCTTCAACAGAAGCACGAGTAACAAGACCAGTGGAAAGTAGAGTTGCTGTTGAAAATTTCATTGATTTTGATTGTGGAAAATTTTTATATGGAGAGTTAGTATGATACCAACCCGAACCCCTTCTCTGCCCCCCCCCTCCCCGCAAATTGTAAAATGTGTTGGTCGAGTTTTTCGAATTTTCTCGATCCTGCGTTATACAAGTCCTTTCACAAATAGTTTTGGTATTTCACAGAACATCTTTTTGTTCACTGAAAGAAACTTCACTTTGCTTTTCCATCATGCGTGTGTTCTACAGTGTACTTGTTTGTATTGCTTCTTTCATTGTTGGTACATTCTGATCTCATTAAAACTGTATTAATTCTTTGTATAGAGCTTTGTGCTTTTTATATATATTTTTTTCAGTTAATCCCAGTTGTTCCATTTGATAACCTGAAAGAGAATCATTGTCGGAACTTTGTTAGAAGTAATTAGAGTAATACATCGCACTTTAATTTAATCTACGCAATACCGTGATTTAACAGCATTCTGTATCCATGGAATACGTTTGTATTCAACGAACTCATTTAGATTGGCGGTACAGCAAATATGTTTTTGCAGCATGCATTATGAGCACAAATGCCACGTAATTCTGTCAGCCTTTGTTTGGTTCTGTTGCTGACGGTGATTGTTACTCCAATGTATTATTTTTCATTGGCAAGTTTGTAAAACCATTTCGGGAAAAAAGCGATGGTAATAAAAAACACGAATATGTGACCTGTAAATGTGAACAAAAGTACTGGTTCAAAATATGATTTTGGATGATGCATCCGTCAGCTGCCCACCGGCAGGTTTGTTCACACGATCCTTCGCCTTCGTTCACTAAATAGGAGTCCTTGAGAAAAACCGCCTCCTCGGGCTGGTGACTAGTTACCCGGAGCTTTCACCCCAATGGAATGTCAAGGGCAATATACTTCTTTGCACGGCCGCGCTCTCTGCATAGAACATTTAGTAGCTCAGTGTATTGTATACACGTGGTAATGACCCGTACTCACCTCAGTCTCACAGACGTAAACTGATCGACCGAGTGACATGTAGTTCGACTTGCAAAACTACAAAGGAAATTGCATCGCGAGTACAATTTGAGAAGATTCTTTGTGTTTCACTAATAGCATCTCTCGTTTCATAACACAGAAACGAAATAAATTACTACGTCATCCTACAACAGAGAAGAAAGAGAAAACGAACACATTGCAGATTCCGTTAGCTTGCTACAAATGTTATTTTTTATGAATGCTCGCACAAATTTGGACGATGCAGGAATTTTTAAACTAGTTTTCTGATTTTTGATTTGAACTGCGAAACTTAAAAGAATAATTAACGTCACGCGGTTTGTTTTCTTTTGCATTTGCTGTTGTAAAGGAAGCGTTTTTACTCTTGTGTCTCCTCTCGCAGGTAGTTTTGCTTTCACAAATGCTGATGCAGCAAATTTTAGACGTGTATATTTATATCGCAGTCCAGGAAGATGACGAGTCGAGTAATCATGGCGAGTGCTTACTAGCCCTTCAAAATACCAAATAAACATCAATGTTGCATAATCTTCTATTTGCAAAAAATGTAAGGAATACTTTTATCCGTAAGTTGCAAATTGAGACACGGAAGTATTGTGAAGAGTCACGGCCGTTAATTAGTATTATTTGTAATATTTTCGCGAATGAATATGAGAGACACACTACATTCGAATTTTATCATTTTCTAACTTCGAGCAACTTAGACTCTAACCTAAATGTTGATTCTTGCTTGAGAAAAAGAGCCCAAAATCATCGTGGTCTCGTGTCTTCTTTGTGATACGAAATACAATGATTCAGTCTAGCGCCATTGCCAGTTTTATTGTTCATTTTAATAAAAAAACGTTTTCTTTATGTGCACTATCATTTGCTTTAACTTACAAAACCTTTTTTCAAAGAATTTGAGCTAGAAGCTGGTATTGAAAAGTAAATCTCTGCTAGATCACATTTCGATTCTTAGTTATACTAGGTTGATTCGATTATCATTGTAGCTTCAGCGCTGTAATTCATTAATATAGTAGTTTGCATTTTGACGTTGCTTGCACGCGTCGAAAAGATTTCGGTACCAAATAAGGAAACATTCGTAGAAAATGTTTCTACATGATCCATTCCGAGAAATCCACGCATCCCCTGCCAGAGCAGGTTCGCTGTATGCTTGGCACTGCCGATACCATTGGTTCTCGACCCCGAAAGCTGTTTCCCCTTCTGCCAAACGCCAGAAAAGATAGCAAGTCGCAACCGAGCGTGTAGCTTCCCGCGTTTGCAGGGCCTCGAAACGAAAGGCACGGCCCGGCCCGGCCCGCAGGTGGCTGCGGCATGCAGGCGGAGAGCACGGGCTGGGGGAGGGGGAGGGGCGAGCGCGACCGAGAGGACAAAGGCTTTGGAAATCGGCTGGCGTTCACAGACTCACGTCCGGAGAGCGGCCGGTCGCCCTGCAGCCGCAGCGGCAGCAGCCTTCAGTGGGTGCGAACGCGCCGCCGCCGTCCCTTCTAAACCGAAACCGATGACCGCGGCCAAGGCAACGCGCTGCCAGAAAGCCTTGACCTTTGAGCACCGCGTCCGCCCAGGTCTCAGCGGCTCCAGATACCGAGCGAAAGCAGACGCCGCGCGCCGTCAAGGACGTGCTGTGCCCGCAACAGTGGCATTCACGGTTTCCTCCGGAGACATCGCTGCTCGTGAATGCGGGAGATGATCGGGTGCGGACGTCTCTTGACGCGACGCGTTTCCGCGTAGGTAGACCTTTGTGCCGAACCGCCTGGACCCGCAGCCACTATTTGGAAGGAGCGCCATAAAGCTTGGTGTTGAGACATCTGGTCCAGACATTTATTGATTGCTCTTCTACTTCAGAATATTATGGGACCATTTATCGAATCGGATTACCAGAGACATTTCAGTTAGGATTAATAAACATTGTCATAAGAGAATAGAGATTCATGATTTTGGATACGGGTGTACATGCAAACAAAGTACATTTTAGCACTCGCTCTTGCGATCGCAGAGTGAATAAAAGCCACAATCGAGATCGTGCCGTAATTGAAACAAGCGTTGTATACATAGAATTCAGTCTGAACATTTCCTCATGGACTCATTTCCATTGATTATATTAAATTCCTTCTGTCCGTTCTGTTCACCTTCGTTTTACAAAGTCAATGCGTCACGCATTGTTTCGGAGAAGTACATGGATATGCATTGCATTCAATGTAGTGATATTTCACTGCCGGCCACTTGTTTGAAGTTTTTCATATTTCAACGAATAATTAAGTAACTTCTTGACACATTGTTCTTTTCCCCTCCGTAACCCAAATGTAGTCAAAGCGCTCAGCAAAGTTGGTGTATCTCTGGTGTTTGTTGCTTGGAAAATTTTGTCGAAACCTATTATTGCGACGTGTGGTTCCGTTGTTCATCGACCTTTTTCTAGGAATTCGAGAAGCGCACTTTGCTCTCAATTCATTTCCTTTCTGATTTCATTATATGTCGTTTAAATGGACAAAACGGTAATTGAAGCAGCCACTTAAATGGCCCGTTTAATATTAAAAACTGAAATAAATGAACATAAATCTTCATTGTATTCGTTTAAATGGCTCAGCACACAGTTTAATTAGGCCAGGAGGAGAATGTAATAATCTCTTTGTCTCTCAGATACGATCACGTCGTGCAAAAAAACTGGTACTCACTTTTAATTGAACATGAATGTAACACATTGCTCAATAAATTTCGTATCTATGGCTTGGTTATGTTTAACTTTTATTACAAATGTTTGTTTAATCGGCCAACAGCTTAATTCCCCCATTCGGCTGAGGTCCAGTTAACTGCAACCTACCTCATAAAATTCGTGATCCTCAGAAGTTTCTCATTCTAGGCACACAAAAGTTGCCATTGGACGGAGGGTGCACAAATGCAAATGCCAAGAAACCGAAGACGTCAACGCATTTGTTTTGTAATTCAAATTCTTAAGATTTAACCTCGTCAGAAGTAATTAGTGGCATGTTATGGTGAAAGAAACACGCAATTGGAACGATACCTGACAAGTATATTGGTATCTAGCAAATACATGTTGAAAATCACCAAAGTTAATCATCCAGTTAGTAAATCTTTCAGAGCAAGTTTCTTTCTCATTTTTATAAATAACTTTTGTAACATTTATAAACGTATGAAAATTATTCTATCAAAAATACTGCGGTTGATCTGAATTGATGGCATCGTTTCGACGCAATCAAACGCACTAATTGAGTTGATAAATGGAAGCTGACTTTCGGGAGGTAAAGCGACAAAAACCTGCCCGAATGGCAGAGAACGTGAAGACAGTAGTGCCGAAGCGATCTCGGACCGAAGGATTGAGGGTTCGAGTCCCGCCTCGGGCATGGTTGTATTTGTGTTCGTCCTCTCACCCCTATCAGTACAATATGCCATCTTCAGTCATCGTACCGAACCATGCGCTTTGTATAAAGCTTATAGCGGTCATCCAGCTTGGAAAGAAATTAATCGGTGGCTAAGTATTCCTACATACATCAGTAGATGGGATCAGAGGCACAAAATAAATTTAAGACCGCAGAGAACAGATGTGGAGAAATTTTCTTTTACAAATTGAACGATACAAGAATGGAATACATTGCCTGCAAAAACCTTTGAACCCTTTCCTCGTAGCGTATAACAGTTTAGGAAATTTATTTAGGGTTTTACTAAATAAATGAGGGAATTAGCTGACAACAGTAGGTTACAGAACGATGCGTCAGTAATATATTGTGAAGTGAAGTATCGTGCAGTGTAGAACAGAGAAATAATGTAAGAAGAGATTGAAGGGCCGAAGTGAAGTGAAGTGCAGTTGAACAAAAATCCAGTGCGGAGTTTGATTATGACGTTTTTTTAAGGTAATTTTAAATGTTTTATGAATTAGTTTTATATCATTATTATTTTTATTATTAATATTATTATTATAATATAATTTGCATGTTAGGTGTATTATCTTATTTATGTAATTAGCCGCAACCGGGTTATGCCCACTTGCTGTTCAAATACATTCATCTTATCTTATCTTAAATGCAATGGGTGATGCCAACGACGTAGAAGTTGATGCAACCATAAAAAAAGCGACAAATCTCTTGTCTCTGGCGATTTTTGGTTTGCCACAGCAACATCAAGCCGAACGAACGTAAAGGAAAGAGTTGGAGTTCAGTTTGAAATCTGTAATCACTTGGTAAATAGTATAAAGTGTTTTTCGCGTTTTATTGGATAATTTATTTTGATGTATTGAATCTGCAGGTGTGTATTATCTATGCAAGATATAACATGTGCTTAACGTAAATACTCGGTGTAAAAAGGGAAAAAGGAATGCTCATAGAAATTTATTGTGATTCGAGATAACTTGTTTTCAATAATGATTTACTAATTTCGTTCTTTTTTCTTTTTCAGGTAGGTGTCTTTTGACTATTATCCTGGTAAGAAAAGACATACGGTAAGTGTAAGTTTTGTAAGTAGAGAAATTGACTGATGTCAACATAAACATGCTGAACCTAGGAATGTGAAATTCGGATTAGAGATGCTTATTGCAACACATATTAATATAATATATCCAAAGAAAGGTTTATTGAAAATGAATCTTCTAAAGGGGTAAAAACGTGGTTTTTGTACAGGTTTGGATTATTGCCGACGGGGCGGGCGGGCGGGGCGGGCGGCGGCGGGGCGGGCGGGGCGGGGCGGGGGGCGGCGCCCGGAGCCCACAGGAAAGCGGCATAGCGGAAGTGACAGGACAGAGCAGGGATGGATGGCAGGCACAAACTTGCACTAATTTTACTCTTCTCGTAGAACTCATTGCTTTTCCTGTTTAATAAGCAACTTAAATTACCGAGGAAACTTCGAGCTTTTTCAGCTAATGAAACATAAATTTTAAATAAGGATATCGTGATTTGGAATTTCAGAAGGTGGAATGAAGCACCAAGACATTAAAAACACTGTAATTTAACGTAACATATATCTATATATTTGTAGAGAAACACGGGTGTGATATATTCCCCCATTGCCCTTATTAAACAACTTCTAATGTGGCTCCTACACGCATGCATGCATGCTATTTTGATAATATGCAGATTATCTCCAAGGAAAGTCCTTTTTTTGGAATATGTGAAACTTCCCTGGCGTTTGCTATCATTGGCTGCAAGAATCCAGTATTCTTGTGCCAGCATCTTGTGGAATGCAGCATCACTTTGGGACGCAGTTACGGAACATGATTTGCACGGCCAACGGGCCAACGTATGACTGGCGTACTGTGACTCTCGGTCATATAATCTTCTTTTACGTAAAATGATTGTATGTGTAGACGTATGTACGCTTTCCAGATGTGTAAGAAATAATGTGAATGTGGTACTTAACGCAACATCTCGTAAAAATAAATTTAATTTTGAAATTATAAATAGTATGGACTCTGGTTTGTAATATAATAATAATAATAATAATAATATCATTAATAATAATAATATTTATAATCATAACAACAACATAAATGATAATATTTATAATAATAATATTTATAACAATAATAACAACATTAATAATAATAGTAATAATAATAATATAATAATAGAATGCTTGTAAATAGTAATTTAATGCAATAAAAGACTGTAATGATTTTTCAATCTCAATGGAAAAATTGACTTTTTATATTGGTGACCAGCGTGACAAAATTATTTTCAATGCGAGAAATTGCGCTTGGGGAAGTTCAGTCGTCCTGAGAAGTTGGTCTGTAATGAGTGTTTATGGATTCAGAATCCACTTTTCATTATGAAGACTGCTCATGCAAGTATTTAGATTTCCTTCTTTAGACAGCTCGTGCATGTATTTAGAAATCTTAAGAACTTAATGAAAATCAATAAAATTCTCTTGAATCCTTCTGAATCATCTGTTCTACTAATTTTCTGAATCTGAAAAGCAAGGAACAATTCTAAGTTCATCATAGTTTCATTCTCCAAGGATTATATTTTCAAAGCGACTTATATCGAGTTAAAAGTAGATTCCTGATCTACACTTATAAAACATATTGTTACATTTGAATCGTATTGCATATCTTGTAGAAACGTACGAAAAAGATTCCGTGCCTTTATGCTATTAGGTTGAGTTTTCGTGGCGAGAATTGAATTAATTCGTAATTTGGATGTCGAAAGTATGGGAGTTACGGCACGTCTCAGGCAAGGTTCGGTATCTGACATCTTACATTTCTTAAGAAATTTCATTGACACCTTTCTTTAATGAGTGGGTTTTCTTAATAAAAAAAAAGTCTCGTTTTAATTCAACACATTTAATGTTATCAATGTCAAAATAAACGTTATTTTAATTGTTTTCTATATTTGACGTTGACGGATATCGAATTAAGGAAACCTTATTTGTTTTGATCATTTCTTCATTCTTGTCATTTTTTTCACAGCATATCAAAAGTCATTTTTAAAATATAATAAATGGAATTGAATTTGTGTGTGTGTATTATCCGATATTTCAACTGCAAGCTCAACATAGTACAATAGAGTTTCGAGATCGGCCTCTGGGTGTTCCTCTTTACAATACTAGGTCGCTGAGGCTGCACCTTTGATGCACACGAGTCTCACGTTGGTTCCAACCGCTTTTGTGATTAAATTATATTCCCTCCCCTCTTTGCAATGAATGAAGCGTTCTTCGAACATTATTCAACCAAGGAAGAAAATGCGATAGGCTTTTCAGCTGTCGCATCTTCTTTTGGCTGGCGGTCGTTTTCTATTCATTAACGCTTTCGATAAAACTATCCCGGCCTAAACGAAGCAAATATTTTGCTTTAAATGTACGAGTAGTTGAATTCAAATATTCTCAAGAAAAGAAAATAATAAAGATATCAAACGCAGGCGAGCTCACGCGAATCTAAATTTTCCGAGATTTCTTATAATTTTTACTAAATGTATCCGCACGTGGAAAATGTTGAACGTTGAACGCTTCGTGATTAATGTAGGTAGGTAAAGCTAAATTTATTTTATCCAGTTTGGTTATCTAATGTCAGACTTATTACGAAACTGACCTCAGATTCGACGTTATAACAAAAGCGTTATAAAAACCCATGGCCTCCTACTCCCTAACTACATCAGTCTGCTACATTCTGCAGGGTCAATAGTCACATTTAAACAAACATTACAGTTTTTTGGACTGTTTTCAAAGTGTATAAAATGTACAATATTCGTTTCGTAACATTTTATTGGTAATTTCTAATCCTCAATACAATTCTCTAATCTCTTATTGTAAATAAGATGTTTTAAAACACTTATTTCGAAAATAACTATTGCTCGGTGAAAAGCGAACATTATAATCATAATGAGCAGGAAGAATAACTTGGAATCCTCTTAATTACCTATGCGATAAAGTTTTCCTAGGTGATATTTTCCGATGACCCTTGATTCTGTACGTTAAGCTCTTAAGTTGGAAACCTGTGCGTAGGAAAGGAACTCCAACTCGTTTACGAAAGTATCAGAATAAGATATTCTTTGTGATTTATCTGGTTCTGTACTGGGTGAACAAATAACATTATTTAGAGTTACTGCATATTGTTTCAAATTTTAACACCGGGACAGTAGGTTCAGGACATCAATATCAATACAGTGCCAACGACCGGGAGGTCCTTCGGTTTCAACGAAGGCAGGATTTTCTGCACTAGCTAGATTGCGAAGTCGAGGTCAGCCGATGCCTGGAGGAGAATTCCAACTGCCGGCAGCTCGGATCGGTAGTTTGTCCGTGTTTTCTTCGATCAACACCAGGCGAATGTCGGAGCAGTACCATATCAAACGGTCTGTTTCTGTTTCCATCCCGCGAGTGCCGAAACGTAGACAGTGCTAAAACAGTTTTTATAGCTTAGTTATCGAAAAATATATTCTAGTATCTGAATAAATTGAAGTAATTTTCAATCCAATAGTGTGTTACTAAAAAAAATCAGTGATAACGAATTATTAAGTGATGGCCTCGGCAGTGCCATTGCCGAAGCATAGTGAACCGGTCGCCACAGTGGACTCAATATAAGTGAAGCCCGCAAAATCAACAAATAATGTTCAGCAACAAGTTAATCGACAGCAAACATAATACAGACGTCAGCATCAGCAATACAATACTTGAACAAGAATTATGGCAACCCCAGCATTTACAACGGTGCCAGCCAAGTGGAGCAATCAACACTGTAAGTCAAACTCTTTCAAATATACAAGTGAATCTCAATATACATACTGCAAGTGGTGGTACTAATTCTAAGAATAGAGACAACTCTTGGCAAAAAGTACGTATAGAATAGAAACGTAAAATTATTGGATGATCAGGCAGACGAGTCCGCCGCGAGGGAAGATAATTCTTTCTTTCAAAATCGTGACTACG
>BOPP01000403.1:240326-262023 GCA_017312745.1 Gryllus bimaculatus
TTGGGGGGCTAACTGTCACTTGTCGTGACTCAAGGTTATAATACTGTTTGTTGGAATAGTGACATGGTGTATGTTCTAACATTCACCGAAAGTTATGTATAACTAATTGTGAATAAAGCAGAAGTTAATAATAAAAAATAAAAAAAATATCAAACGGTCCACGGACCGCGGGCGGTCTTCCCTGCCTCTTCCTTGTCCTACCCGCTCGCCTCACACACACACACACACTTACTCTAACACGCACTACACTGCAACACGGGGAAACTCCCGCTAGCCGACGGTGGGTCGGCCGCCAGATCTCGCCATACGTGGGGGAAGACCCCCGCCCACCTACCTACCTACCTACCGAGCAAAACGTGCACTACACTTACGGAACTAATGATCCTTGTAGTTCTCGTGCCTGGAATCACTAAAATAATCAATCAACCAATCAATCTGGCTCTTGGTCCTTGGCTCTTTGCTGAGCGAAAGAACACTGGCAGGTTTCAACGGGGAACATCCGCTGCCTGCAATTGCGCCTGGAGCCCTGAAATTGCAGTTCTGGCGCAGCCTAACCTCTCCGTTCTAACGACATGTAAACGAGTTCTAATTGGAATGTCTTCATCTCCTTCCACGTAAAAGTGGCTGAGGTAACACAGGGCAATGCAGTGGTTCTGGAAGTTCTAAGGATAGTGTTCCGGGGATGGTGGTCACTAGCTTGATAGTTACTACCACGCATGCTAGGAGACTAGTGGAGAGTTCAGAGCTTGTCCCGGCTGGGCCAGTGGCCCGCTGGAGTTACCTTGTGAAATTCCCCGCAAACCGATGTCTATGTCGGCACCGGACCTCACCTTACAGGCTGCGAAGGCCACCACCAACACCCAAGGTATAAAATGCACTTCAGTTACGAAACAAATGACAGTAGTAATTATAGGATAGCAATAGATGGACCCGAAAACACGAAATAATCAATAAACGAGTGTTTCATGTAAACGTTAGTTCACTTATATTATATCTGTTCCATAGATACATTTTACGACTATTGCTTCTGACCAATCTTTAACAAAAGAGTTTTCAAATCCTCTGGACTTCCATATTTGCGTAGTAAATGCAGAAACGGAGTCTTTGACGAATGGAATGGTGACGGACGAGGAGACGATACGGGCAGAGACTAATTTTCAGTACGAGTGCAGGTATTGGAATCTTCGGATTCGTGGAATCATTCGCAAAATGCGAGACAACAGTCGATGTTGATTCAAGTCCTCCTAATGTTGTCTTTTCTGTCTTTTCTGTGTTATTTACTATTCAGTATGCAATCCGCAAAAATTAACTTTGGCGTATGTATAACGCAAACTACCTATGCAATCAGTAAACAATGAGCACAGAGGGAAGTAATAGTTTCCATGAACGAGTGCTAAAAAGAGTATTTAATTGAGAAGTGACGAATTACACATTTACTTTATAAACATTAATATTAGTTGACAAAAACGCATCCAAGGTCTGCCCGTGCAAATGCTACAAATGCCCCGTAAAGGGGTTGTAGTACATAAAGTTGTATGTTGGTTGTTTGTGATGGTTGTTGTGGACGGCTGGTGAGCGATTGTGTGAAACACGAAAATTAAGCGTTGCGCCGTAGAAACTTATAACCTGATATTCGAGACATGGGTATCGAGTTTTGATTCTCGTGCTGTAATTTACAAAATACATTTTTCGAATTTTCTATTACATTTTTTACTTTCCAGAGGATCACCTGCAAAGGTTTCTATGACACTCACATTGCTGACATTTTCCTTTGAGGTATATTTGATCAAAAAATAAGTGCAACTGCTTTAAAGTAAGTAAAAAATAAAGAATGAAATAGACCTAGAAAAATTACATGTCTCCCGCGCCAATATTGCGTATGATAAACTTCGTATAATTTTCGCGAAAGTGGGAATTTTTATTGTCATCGTAAGCTGAAAAGTAATATCTTTGGTTCTGTGTAAGAGCACGCTGAATCTTTGTTATAATCTGGTGTAAGATTATTGCATAAACCAAAAGTATTGTATTCATGAAAAATAATTGAATGAAACTAGCTAGTAGTTCTAACGTAACGATGTTGTAGCTTTGGGAATTTTTTCTAAATAAAATTCAGTTATCTCAAAAAAAATGCAATATGTTTTTTTGAATGTTTTCGTGTTGGCTGTAGTAATGTGGATTCAAAATTCAAATTGAAAAAGATAACACAATGTTTTAAAAAATGGCATGGTTGGGGTATGATTACCTTAATACGGATTTAAGGGAATAGGAGAGGGGAACTGGAGAGTGCTCGCACGGGTACGCAAGTCATATTTTCAGAAAAACATATTGGCGTATAGGAATATGTTAGCAAAAGATAATTTAATATTAATGTAAATTCGTGGAATTGAGCGATCAGCTTGTAACATTGTGTATATATTAGGCTGAACGTTCGTCTCTGGCTTGTTTATGTGTGGATTTGAGTCTTGTTTACGTGAGATTGTTCAAGTTGGGGTGTTAATTAGAAATATTTATTTTCTAGGCGTAGTGTATCATTCTAAAACCAATGACAATGAGCGCGAGAACCAGATATATTTACAGAAAACTCACCGATTAATCGTCTATGGAGCATTGATTTGCAAATAAACTGATGATTAAGGATTAAAGAGACATGAACGACAAATGTTTTTAGTCCCATTGGTGTATTGAATGATTCATCGCAGTAGTTCATTGTGTTCCTCCCTCGGTCGATGGTGAGATCCTGCTCCGGCCAACACGTCGGCTTGTTGGGAATTTCCTCCTCCACGTACCTCCATCCAGTGGGGCAACGTTGCAGCCGGTTCAAGCTCCCGAATTGTGCGGTACAGTAGTGTCTGTAATTGTGTATAAGAAGAGAGACTAGTTCAAGGAAGGGGAAGGAAAGATCGCGCGCGGTCCGTGATCCATTTGTTAAGGTTTCGCTCTGGCATTCGGATGGTTTTGATCGGTGAAAACAAGTAAACCTCTTGATCAGAGCAACCGGCCGTTAAAATTCTCCTACAGTCAGCTCTTGAATTCACCTAGCTATTTGGCTCGAGCCGACAATCCGCCACCATTGAACTCTAAAGGCGGCTCCACACATTCGGCATTCGCCGAGTAGCGAGCTACTGCACGCCCAATCCCGAATAGATGGTATGTTCGGCGAATGTTCGCTCCTTTTGATGTGTCCTAGAGATCGTTACGCGGTGGGTAGGGCGAATACCGATTGTTCGGCGCTCTGCGACTCGCAAACAACCCGTCCACACTACTCGAGATTCGCCGAATGGCGCATATGCGGAGCCGACTTAACGTTAGGATCTCCCAGTCGGAGTCGCTGCTGAGACATCGACAGTGTTAGCTCTGAGCTAAACGTAACACGCTCCGGTCTGTGTGTTCCGCCGAACCATGTTGAATTCGTCTGGGCGGTAAGCGGCATTTCTACAAACTTATGCAGTGTTTATTTCTTGTGAGAAAGTAGGTGCAAACTTGGACGCGTATAATATTTGCGTAGTAATATTAAATTACGGAGCGAAAGATATAACCATATCAGAAGCAAACAGAGCTCAGCGTGATCAATTGACAACAATAGGATGGATGGTGTTAGAATGAAATCTGCTGTAAGGGAAATATTTTCGGTAAATGTCACGTTAGTGGTAGAGATGTGCCATTTTAATGATTTATGACTGCCCTTTTGTCCGCGTGGAGATATCCCTCGTATCCCACGTGATTAACCCCAATGTATAGAGAAATTATTGGCACATCCATATTGGGTGATGGATTGTCCAAATTTTTACATTCAAAGGGAAATATTGTACAGTTTTAGAAAATATGTTTACTATGTTAATTTGTGTGGTATGGAATTAGTCAATAATAATTTCAGCAATTTAAATCTGGCCCCTCTAATTGTCTGTTATCTACGGTCGAGCAGTTTGTGATATCAATACTAGTTATATTATCGTTTATTATTGAAATATGTTTACCGTTTTCATGAAGTTTACACGATACATTTCAATTATCAATCTTATTTCTGGTCCCCATAATCAATCAAAATAAACAATTAATATCACAATTACGAATTTTCGTTTCAAGGCAGCCACAATAACCACGTTGAAGGCGGGACATGTATAGAAAACTAGTTCTCTTACAAAAAGGCTATTTTGTTTAAAGTACACCTGTTGTTGCGACGCAAGTTCTTGTATCATCGAATATTTTCGACATTATTTGTTTGTCATTATGAGATCCAGAGTTTCCCACAAGTGTTAACGTTTATAGTTGACACTGACCCTCTGTCTAATTTTCTGTGTACTAGTTGGTTTTACGATGCTCTATAGATTGATAAATATTAACTCTAACTCTAGTTTTTACTGAAATAATTTGTCATATGGTCTGAGGTTTTTCGTTGTGTGAGAGATTCATGGTACCTTTAGAGAATTAAAAAAATAAGTTTTAAAATTGATTATGGCACTTTGCGTGCCATTGTATAACAGAGTTGTTGCTTTATTTCCCAATCGCAGAAAACTTCTTATTACTGTATTATTTTTTTAATTATAATTATAAAGGATGTCTATGTATGTATGAAACATTTATTGTAGAATGTAAGGAAAATACATTCTTAGCACAAATCATACATTTTCGTAAATTTTCAAATATACTGCCTGTAAGCCAATGTGAAGCGAATGTGTAAACACAGCTTCCTAAGCAAAGACTTCGCCGCGTTGAGAAGCTTTGTGTCGCAATAGGAAAACATCTTAAAGAGCGCTCTCTCACACGAGCGGCCCCCGACTGTATTTCGTGCGGGGGCCATCCCCAAAAGCAGCTCTGTTGTGATCTCTGCGAACGCCACAAGACGAGCGCATTGCTGCGCGCGCAGGCAGGCAGGCAGTCAGTCAGTCAGACAGCTAGGCAACCGTTCGCCTCCCCTGCCGGTGGGCGGCTCGTCGCTCGTGGCCCGCGCGCAGCCGCGCGCAGCGGGGCCGCCCACGCGCCCATTGGCCGCCGGAGGGGGAGGGGCGGCGCGTGGTGGGGGTAGCGCAGCGCAGCGCAACGCAACGCCGAGGCGAGCCGTCCCCTAGCGAAGAGCCCAGCGCAGACGGTGGGGCTCGCGGGTTCGCTGCGTCATGCCATCGGGCTCTTGCGCTGTCTACTGGATACCGTCGTCCGTCGCCCCCGCCGCAGCCGCGGCCCGTCGTTGTGTTCCGCCGCCGCCTCCCGCCGCCGCCGCCTTACCGGCACGCTTCCGCCGTCCCGGGCGCCGCGGCCCCGCCGCTTTGCTCGTCGCCGGCGGCCTAGTGCGTCTCCCGCTCGCTGCCGCCACCGTCGCCGCAGCCGCCGCGGCCGCCTCGCCCGCCGCCGGGCCGACCTGGTGGTGGCCTGCGGGGTGCGTCTTTTGCTTCGGAGGGCCGCATGTCGTCAGGTGTTGGACGCCCGCGCCGTCTGCAGCCGCCTTCGCCCCGGCTCAGTTGCTCGCTGCGCCTTTTGCTCCCCGACCTGTGCACGCCACGGACATGGAGACCAGGTACTTGCAAGCGTTCCCTGCGTCCGTTTGCTAGCCGCCTCGTGTCCCGCCCTTCGCAGCAGGCTGTGGGACGAGGCGAGGCGAGCGCGGTTGGCTGGGGCTCTGCCCACACGCGCCGTCACGGGCGCCGCGCCGCGTCCTGTGTAACAGCTGCGTCCGTTCGTGCCAGTGTGCGAGTCGGCGACGCTGTGTTGGGCCCGGTCGTTTCCATCTTGCATGTGTTGGTGCTGGCGTAGCATTAATCCCCAGTAATTGCTAGGAGAATTGACGCAATGCTGTACTTATCAGTATGTGTGGCTCCCAGTCCATCGGTTATGTGTGATACTGCATGATTTGTAACTGGGGTTTCAGTAAATGTATTTCGAGTTGATCTAGCTACACAGAATAGTGACGTCACATTAACATTTATCTAGCAAAGAAACGTCATGAGTCTCCTAATCTTGCGTGCACTTTTTCAGAAAGGAGTGTATCGATTCTCTGCTATCTGCTTCCAAAGTTTCGTGCTGTAGAATAGTAAATACTTTCCTTAAAGAGTTGGGTGGGGTATTTCAATATTTTTGCATCTAGAGCATACTACTCTTTTCAGTCATATGCACAAAACTAATTGTCTGGCGTTAGGTTTGACGAGTTGTAGTTTGTTACCAACAACTGGCACTGTTCCAACCCCACCCTTCTGTGTTTGCTACCGTTCTTTCTTCTCCGCCATTGTGCATAATGTGTTTCTGTGTAAGAATGTGAGAACTTCACTCGGATTATTTAATTGTACACATGATGTTTCTTAATTACTATGTGTCGTTAACGTAATTGTAGTTCTTTGTATTTGGCCTTCAACATACCGTTCTTTATTTATATCAGTTGATCGTACTTATTATTTGCCCTACTCCAATTCGTAGGAAACTAACTAGATTTGAACGTTCTCACACAATTGCAAAAGTTTTCTGGCAAAATATTCATTGTTTAATTTCTAATTTGTTTGATTTAGTGGTTTAAAAAAGGTTGTATCAACAGCGATTGACAATTTTAATTTTTATCGCACTTGAATTCAGTTAATTGTTAGCATTAAAAAAAGCTTAGTTCAGAATTAAACTTTCTAAGTCAAAAACATGCCCTGGTCGGAAGTTAAACGTCAATGTTCCTTCTCGCAAGCAAACTAAAAGTACGAAGAATTGAAAATTTATGAATACGAAATACGACGTATCATGCTTTCCTAAACAGTAAGCCTGCGAGTTTCTTTCCTGTCCATTTTTAAGGAGGAGTCAATTACTGTTTCCTGAAAGGAGCTGGCATATAAGTTACTTTCATTGTTTTCATGTACGCGTTTCATACGTGGTAAATGATCTGACCTGACATTCCATGTGTGATCTTAATACCAATTTTGGATGAACGTGAATTTGCAAGATGTGCTGAACTTAAATCTGCAGCAATTTCGCCTCGCTCTTCCTGGCCCGTCATCCCCTTCCCGTTATATCCGTGAATGTCTCCCCCACCCTTTTTGTCTGACGACCCCTCTGAGTACCCCCGGCCCCTGCCTCCTCCCTCCACCAGCATCCTTTCTGTTCTCCATCCCTCTGCCTCAGCCCTGCTCCCTGCCCGAGTACTGCCCTGTTTCTCCTTCGTGGTGAATCATCAGTTCCATGCGTGTCACTTCTCAGAAATCTTTCTGAAAATAGCTAGTTGGGAACGCAGTAATCGTGAATATCGCACTTGTAAGTGTATCTTTGTCTTTGTTCGACTTGCATTACATTCAATGCGTGAAACATCTCTCCCCCCTCTCTTCTCCCCCGGCTACTTCGCTCCCCCTCTCCTGTCCCTCTCACCCCACGCTCTCCCGCTCGTCTACCCTCTCTCCCCTCTCCTCTACCCCTTCTCTCCTTCCTTCCCCTCTCCTCTACACCTTCTCTCCTTCCTTCCCCTCTCCTCTTCCCTCTCCTTCCTCCTCTACAATCTCTCTCACATCTCACCCCGTCTCTTCCTCTCCTCTCTCTCTCTCTCTCTCTCTCTCTCTCTCTCTCTCTCTCTCTGTCTCTCTCTCCACAAAATAACCCATTAAGCCTCTCAATGTCAACACCATGTATCTATTTAACTATTAACGCGTTGTCACCTACTCTTTTGATGCCTTTTTATCTTTCCTTGTTTTCCTTCTGTTTACACATGATCTTGACATCTTTGAGCCGTTTTTCTTGACCGTTTGCCGTGTTTCATTCATCTTCTTTCATAATATTTTATTTATTTCGTCTAATTCACATTCCACTTTCTATCCTAAGACCCATATCACTAGAGTCGTCTTACTCTTTTCTCCCAGTGTGATCTCTCTTTCCACCCACATATTCTTAGGCCCGCCCTTTCTACTGTCCTCGTATTTTTTCTTCCGATTCAACTTTAATTTCACTTCTCTTTTAATCTAACATGACTATACTTTCACCTACTTTACATCGATGATGTCTTGTGATGGAAATCCGTGATTGTTTACACCTTGCGGTGTTAAGCAGACGTTGGTCGTAATCTAATCCAATTTACTTATGACGGGTGTTCCTTGGAATTTCTCTAGTTTGTATTGTTTCATATCGCTCTCTCTCTCTCTCTCTCTCTCTGACTATTTCATCCATATTCTTTTCCTTCCCTCCCTCTTCGTCTCTCATCCATAGCGTGTGGATCTGTGCCATCTCGCGTGAACGGCCCTCTTACCCATTGTGCTCTTGAAACCTTGAGTTAGTTTGCTTGATTCTCCCTACCCCTATATCTGGCTCTTTTCACCCGCACTGTCCTGTACCTTCTCCTGCACGTCCATTCACTCTTATACACCTTTGTCCTGGGACCCTGCGCCTGGAGCCTTCCTTGCACTCCACCTCTCTTGTGTACCCGCATTTCCGCTGTAAGCGGCTGCGGGAGCACTGCGCTCAGCATAAGACTTACTGAACCACCTCTTGAGATCGCTCTTCGTAGGTTTTTTTCTCTCGCTAGTTTCTCTGTTGGTCCACCTTTCTTTAGCTTTAACATCATTTGGAGTGGTCTTTCCTCGTCGTTGCGATTTGCTTTCTGTTGAGGCATTATTGCCTTCCGGCTGTCCTCGATCATCGTATCTAGGCAAATGTCAACGAATGAGCCCAGCGTCTTATTCCCGCGGCCTCTCTGTTATACTTTCTTCCTGATTCACTGGCCTTCTCCGCAAAACTATCCGTAATACATGATACCAAACGTGAAGGTGTGGTGAGCGTGCAATATATTAGTTGAACTGTTCAATATTCCGTCAACCCTTGTCTTTGTCGCTCTACTGTCCCAGACCGTTACTGTGGACTTTTGTTCGCTTGTCACCCTGTTCGCTCCCTTTTCATCTCGCTTTTCATACGTCCCATTCAATGTCACTCTCTATCGAGAATTCTTTCTGTCCTGAAATTTGAGTCAGGGCTCTCCTCGCTTCCTATTTTCTCCAACAGCAGCTTAACTGCCTTCCTCCACTTTATCGGTTGATTATCCTTCGCTCTTCAAACTACTTTTATTGCATTGTCCTATATCAAACGTCGAGGCATTTCCTTATGATTTTCAGATGTGTACATTTTTCTGCTAAAAATAAGATAAACTGATAGGTGTACAACTTACAATCGAAATAATTTTCACTTTTCGTAAATTTAGTTTTAAGATTTGATGCACAGGTAACTGTCTTTACTTTGAATCGTTTGTCTCTATTTTCGTAGGATTGAAATGGCATTTTCACGTAAGAAGTCTTCGGATGTTATTGCTACTTTTGTTAACAGTTATACCAATTACAGTATTGCTTATATTTAAAATGACGAATCTTCGACAATGCAACAATCGTCCTATACATTCCTGGTAATTTGTTAGTAATATTATAAAGTTGATTTGTTAGTAACTTTATATATTGTAAACATTGTCCCAGTCAGTTATGCGATGTTTTTTTAACACGAATATGTCGTATGGTTGAAAGTAAAAAATATGCTTGAACGTTTTACCGATACCAATGAGTATTACGCTAATTGCACTTTTCACCATTGTATAGCTTTATTTTACACTAATTATGAAGAGAGGAGATGCGATATTTCTGTTTTCCCCGGGTTTTCTATCATTTTATTTCTTTCTTTCTCTCTCTCTCCTTTCTATAAAAACCACTTACTTGGACTTTTAACACAACCTCGATATTAGAGCGATTTGAGCGTGTTTTCAAATTCGGCAAAAAAAAAGATTAAAGTTACGTTTTTCCCCGCCGCTCACAATTACACTCGTTCTCCCTGCGTTCACAATACCCTCACGCTCATATTTCTCGCCTCTTGGGCATTTCTCACTTAACACTCACCCCCTCCTCCCTTTTACCTACCCCTTAGCATACGCTCACACGTCAAGCACTAGTGTTTTTCGGACTTGGATAGAAATTCACTATTTCCTTCGGATAATTTTTCCTGATAAATTACATTTATACATAAATTATATTCGTTGTATTCTGGTTAAATGTTCATCTGGGAGTTACTGATTTATTTGTTGACAATTTCGCAAGTTACTTGAAACGTGATAGAGTGGTTAATTAATTACGCGGGGTTTGGTCACCGCTTTTAAGGTAGAAGGGACCCGTCGAGTCGACCTGGAAAGCCAGGGCGGTAGGGAGACTGCTCGAGCTGCAGGCTCGCAGGGCTGGAAGGGCGGGCGTCCGCTGTCGCCCGCGCCGCTCTCACAGAATGGGAGGCCCCAGGCGACGAAGGGCTCTTTCGCCCCACGCGGCGTTGCCGCCTTCGCTCCCCGCTCTCCCGCAGCGCCCCCTCCCCCCTCTCTCCGACTCCCCCACCATCCTTTACTTCCCTGCGCCGGCCGCCGCCGCCGCCGCCCGGCGGAAACAGCTGGGCGGCTGCGGGTGCGGCCTTTGTCCGAGCTTGGCTGCGCAGCTGGGAAACACCTGTACGCCCTCGCCGCCGCCCCGCCGCCGCGCCCCGGCCAGAGAAGCCGAGGGGGTAGGAGCGGCGCAATTCCGAGGAGTCCTCACGCGGCTGCGGCGGCGGCGGCGGCGCCCGCATCTTTCTTCTCGGCGAACTCTCGAGGGGGCGTGGAGGCGAGGAGTGGGATCGATCACGGCGCCTGAACTCGTGTTCGCTGGCGGCATCTCGGGAAGCTCGGCCTCTCTCGCTCTCTCGCGCTCGCGCTCTTTAGTCCTCAACTATGCCGAGCAGCGCACGCTCGAATTGGGATTCGTGTCTTGTGGGGCCAATTACAACTTGCATTTGTGAATGCGGGGCGACGCGTTAGTGGAACAAGTTGTGTTTGTGTGTGTTAACTAAAGTCCTGTTCAATTTATCGTTCCAACGTTGGTACAACAGTTGTGTTGAAATGGAGGTTTGCAATTGCCTTTCCACGTCATTATGTTGAAAACGCCAGTTTTTTTTAGAAATTCGAATCAGAATAGATTTTGCTTTTATATTTTGCGAAAAGCACCGGCAATATAGCAAGCAGCATTTGGAGAGGAGAGGCATGCAAGAAAGGGAATTCACAAAAGCCTCAACATGGCGGCTGAAAGATTGGCTATCAGGGCAGCCAACTTATGATTAATTTTACTCGTGCTTTGAAAAGTCTCAGATAAATCCCCACGTGGCTTCGCAAGTTAGGGGTTTATCGTCAATTTTCAAAGCCCTCGTCGTATTACATCAGTTTTTGAGAATGTAAAAAGTAGAAATTGCTCTTCTCGGAAACTTTTTTATTCTCAACAATTTTCTACCTTTCAAACTTTCAGATGCATGAAAATGAAGATTGAAAGGGTCACAAACACAGTCAGTCGTTAGTATTGTTTAATTTCATGGACAAAGGACATAATGTGAAAATTTGGAGCAAAGGAGTTTCAACGCGACCGGGTTAAATCTCATCCTGATATCAGTGTTTATCCCTAGGACATTTGAAATTTAAGATGGGCCGGTTTTAAGCACAAGCTGGTCAAAGTAACAAAGTTATAACCGTATAATACACTATTACTTGTACATCTTGTTTTTGCCCAACATATTACATTAGATGTATTTATCAAATACCTAGTTTTATTTTCTTTAATTTTTTTTTCTCAGTGAAAATTGATTTAAAAATGCTGACCACGTAGCATTAGTTGCCCCTCCTATCATTTTTGTCCTATCGCCGTTCCGAGTCGACTTAATCTGCTTAGACCTCTATTCAATTTCTTCTTTGCCTGGAATTTAATTACAATAAATCTGTATGTATCCTTGAATTGTAGTTGAATGACCTGCATCTATCCCTTATTCAACATCAGTGCCCTTCCGGTCCACCGTTTGCAGCAAATCAAGCTTCTTTTGACGCGTCTCGGTCGCCTGGAGGGGAACATGTCTTTTGTGTATTAAAATTCCATTTTCTGTGTGTTTGTTGGTCATTTTTACTGCTGCAGGCCAATAGTAAGCTAGTGTTCGTTAACCGAAGAATGCATGCGCCACGTGTATTTAAACTGAGTCTGCGGAAGAGAGGCTGGGCGGAAACGGGTCGCGAAGTACCCGCGCGTTTTGCCTTTTTTCATAAGAACTTCTTTAAAAATTTATTAATCTAATACTTTCATTAGTCTAAAGTGAGAAGCGCTTAAACAATGACACAAACTTTTGAATATTAGTTTTAACAAAATTTGAAAATGTATGATAGGAATTTTGATTAGTTATAAAACAGTTTTGCTATCTCTGTCACAACGTCACAAAACTAGTTACGTAAAATAAGCTATTTTTATTTTCATAACAAGGGAATGAGGTGCTTTTATTTTCGAAGGGAAAAGGTAGGGTCCCGAAAACGTTGATGCGAAAGACGTAGCTGTAATGCCACTAAGCCCACAAAGCTCTGTTAAACCCCACGTGGTACAATATTTCAGTTTTAAACTTTTTTTAACGAAACGTAAGCCAATTTTTTTCAAATATTGCTAACATTACGATTTTTTAAACTTAATAAACTTTTACTCACGTTTATGTGTTACTGACTGCCTAATATATTTGGAGTAAAATAGAATGAAACTTTCCAGTAGGTACATATTTATTAGAACTTATATTAGTCTAAAGCTTTGGGCCAATCAAGCGGAATAAATGGATTAACGCGTATTGTAATGCGTAATGATCTTGTAATTTATTTTTTTCGTTTCCAATTTTCTTTGAAATGGAAGTGACTATTAAAATTGAAACTGGGAACTAATTAGTTTACTGTGAATAGAACTTTCAATAGTGTTAAAACATTCTAGGAACGTATTTTGTAGCATAATGTTTCATTTCCAATAAAATATAAAATTGGTGTTATAATATCATAAGTCGTATCAACAGAGTTTTGAATTAATCATTGAATTTTGTTTAAAAATATGAAAGTAATGAATGGCAGCATGCGTAAATAGGTGTATACTTTTAATAATACTGTTATTTGAAATAAATAATTTAATTTTAAGTAGAATTGAATGATTTTAGTCGAATTTCTAATAGTATTTCGACAAAAGTCGGAGATATCTACTTAAAATTAAATAATGTAGTTTTCCCGCTTTGCTTCTTTGTAACTTGTAAACATATTATCAATTTCTTTTGAAGTACGAAATAAACACGGGACCGAGGGTTGTCCAAGAAGCCAAGAAATAATTTCATGCGACCCTTTTATGGGTTAATTTGTGTTGACGGAAAATTCATCTTCTTCGTTCTCGTTTTCGATGTGGTTTCAAGAAGCCAGCACACTTTCGTTTCTACACGCTATGATAGCAAAGAAAGCATTATTGTTGTTTCTATTTAATCAAGATTTAAACAAAATAAATAAGGGCTGCATGAGTATTTGGTTTAGTTGGTTGTGTTTTAATGAGGATTTTTAAGTTGATTTGTCAATTTTATGAACACCATAATTATAGATTTATTACTTACCTGTGGCTTTGACTTGTTGCGGTATAGACGAGTGTCCTGAAGATTATTCATTTCGTTTCCAACAACATTGCCCATTGGGCGGAAATTACAGGATTAGGTTTCGACATGCGATCGGTTATGTCGACTTGGGAAGTAAATTAGGCTTAGATGTATTTTCGTTAATGTTGGCCAAGGGAAATACCATCCAATCTCATATCTCTCATAGATAATTTCCATCTGCAGGATCCAGTACTGGAAATATATTTTGTAAAAATCGGTGAGTGGTTTCTTAATTTCCAAGATATATTTTTACTCTGAAAGAAAATCTGCAAGTCTTCAAAATGTGTTAGACTTTCCTTAACCGTGTTTGTCAATTGGGGATGACCCAATACAATTATGTTCGTGTAGAGTTTTACATTGACCAGTTAATTTTTCATGCATTATTACCAAAGACATTGGGCATTCAATACACCACTTTTCATTTGAAATTGTAAACTTATCCTCAAAGACAAATTTAGTGAGTCTAACGCTCTTTTAATTTAAACATCTCTTTGCAATTGTTTGTTGTAAATTACTGCAAACACGAAAATCCAGATTTTGAGAAACGCCACGTAATTGAACTTCTAGGTTAAACAAAACCCTCGTATAATTATTTCAAAATTATTATTCTATTTCAACTACAGTAATTCAGTCAATTTCTTTAGTAGCATTGCGTGTGATATTGACCATTTCTAAGAAAAATAATTTTGTGCATTTGAAAATATTGCATCGATATCGCTTAACACTGCAGATGAAATGTTTATTTGGCCTCCTCAAACCATGTTGTAGTACTCTTGTTATGTGCTGAGAATATCAATTCCGATTTTATAATTGACGCATTTAATAATGGACTAATTGACACATTTCTTAGACAAATTTACCATACACGCAAGAATTTTGCAGTGCATCAAAGTTGCTTGGTTGCGCGTAATAGAGAGCTTGGCACTATTAATCTCTGTCAGAACCTTTTTTCTCCTTTTGAACTTGTTACTAATATCTCTTATTACACACTTGGCATGAAATGAAGTTTCCAAGAAATGATAAAATGTAATGTGTTGAGATACCCAGCAGACTAAATACATATTAAGAGAGGCCTAATTTCTATCTCGTTTACTTCCCGCCTTGCGGGATTCAATCGGTTGGCAAATAAATTTTTGTATTAACTGATTATATTGAAGGTATAGTAACTTACACATGTTCTTCATTCTTTATATAATGAAAACTTAACTTGAGCCCTGTTGTATTGATGCTGCACTTAACACGTTGCAAATTGACATTTCTTTAATGGAGGTTCAACGCTTTCAGTTGAGTCTTTTTACGCCTAGTGCGGTGCTAGTTATTTAGGTGGTTTGGGGTAAATTTCGGCAGTGCGTAAATGTTCCACCGTTGTCTGATACTACTAGTTAAAATTTGTAGTTTGATACTACCAGTTAAAAACTTGAGGAGACATTGTAAGGTAATTTGATTTTTTTAAATCGAAATTTGCAGGAGGGATGGTGCATGGCTTTGAAAGCACGAATTCTGACCTTCTAGGAAGTATTTGATGTCCATTCAGATCACTAGAATGAAAACAGTCACGCCCACTTTTGTTTGCCTTGAAGATTTCTCTTAGCACGTTTATAGAGAAAACGTCTTTCTACATAACAGAGGGGAAAATGTTACGCAGGCACTATTATAATTATTAAAACTAACATTAAGTACTAATGAATCTTTGAGACAAAGACGTACTAAAATACATCTAGATTACAATTAAAATGAATAGCTGTTTCTTGATGTACCGTCTAATATTCGATTGCGGACTACGTTTTTTAGACAAAAAGATTGCCCAGAAATGAACAGTGATGAGAAAGTATGCAGGAATTTGTAAAACGAATATCTAAAAGACCTTTTTAACCCTGGTCTGTCTAAGAAATTATTGTAAAACTCATCCACTTGATAAAATTAACTACAGACAAGAATGCCTCATGTTTTCAAAATGTGACACTTTTTCAGAAAATTTACGATTCTTGTACTTTATGAATGTTATTTTTTACTACACTCATTTAAAACTCGAAATCGTCCAAGGTTTATAACGCCCTCTTAAAAATATCCAATTTACCGTTCTGCCTAGTGAAGAGGAGTGAACTTTCTTAAAAAATATACTACAGTATACTTCGATAACGTTTTTTCTTTGAAGTCTGAAAATATAACGTAATGAGTCGTGTAAATAGGCTGAAATGTTCTCGCCAAGTCAGAGCAGTCAAAAGATATTTTTCTTTTTCCATTTATTTTTATTGCCTTCTACGCTGTTTGCGACATTGCAGCTTAGAGATAGCCCAGCTCTCTCATAAGACAGGGCAGAGCCGCAACTCAATTTTAGGGGCGTGAAGGCGACATATTTACGTAAACAGGAATGGGATTGACATTTTTGTGGAAGCTAACCGATCATGGTGGTGAAAAACTCCTGTGCGTCACATGAGGAATTAGATGGCAAGTACGAACTAAGCGTCTGGGTGTCGTACGAATATCAATCTTACATTTAATTAGACGATATTAAACTTGCCTCTACGAACACCAAGAGCGCCTTGGGGACCGCGTTATGAATAATTCATTCATATCCTGTCACTACGTCATAGTTTGGTTGCATCGCGCAGCTTCGTAGTAAGCGCCACGTCTTCCCGCAATATTTCAGGGAATAAGGAAGCGTCTCGTTCTCCGAAATTGAGAGCCGCTATCGCTCCACATCCATTTCCCTTTGTGTCCTGCGTATCCATGCAGCGGCGCCGCCGCGTTGAGCGTCGCCTCGCCACGCCCCAATGACGCCACCACCACCACCACCGCCACCGCCACCACCCACTGCCACGCACCGCCACCGCCACCGCACCACGCCAGCACACCGCCACCACCGCGCACCACCGCCACCACCGCCAACCACCCACCACCACACCGCCACCACCACCACCACACCACCACCACCACGCACCACCACCACCAACCCGAACCACACCACGCGCGCACACGCCTCTGCTGCTAGCGCTCGATATTTTCCCTTCCCGCCCGGCCCCCCTCGCCGCCTTGCGGCCAGCACACGCCGCCGGCGCGACGCGGCGGGGTGGGGCGCCGGTGGGGTGGAGTGCACGCGCGTCGTATACGAGTGCCGCGTGGCGCAGTGGCAGGGTGAATCACGGCGGCCCGGCTCGATAACAACACCAACGGCTGCGGACGCCAGCCTTTGTGGCGGTGGCGCTCGCGGACGTTTGCCCTTTGGCCCCTTGGCACTGCGCGCGAGCTGCTCGCTGGGAGAACTGTTGCAAGTGCTTCGGAAAATAGATCAAACTTTTTTTTTTCTTCAAAAAGCGTGGGCGATAAGTGAGCTCGCGGAAGGCGTTTTTTTTGTGAAAAAGTGTTCGGCAGCATGTTGTCAAGCAAACTGCCACTGTTATGATAAAGGAGTGCAATATAATTGTGGGCATGGGAAATTCAGTTTTTAAATTGCAATGGCGCATTCCTGTTTCGTTTTAGACTTGTACACTTCGAAAAGAGACACAAGAGTGGCGCCGTATGGAATGCTTTATCTAGCAAAATAGCAATAATAATTGGTTATGAATTGTAAAACTCGTGTCGTTTCAATTGAATGTATCTAAACAAACCTTTCTAGAATAAAATTGTAATTGTGAAATAATAAAACAATCTGGTAAGTATAATTAGGCAGTTTCCACGATAATCTTAATCTATACAGCAAGTCACTTTGTTTCTACCCGTTATCTCAAGTGGTATCATTTACTGGAAGTAATTGGATAAAGCTTTCAATTGACTGTCGCATCTTCGTAAATAAACCACGTTACTTACTCTTCTGCTGAGACAATTTTCTTTTAGGGAATGATTAAATATTTGTAGTAAATTGTAATTATCAGCGTTCAATGATTTAAGCTGCAAACAACGCTTTCTAATTTTTTTTCATTTCACGTGAGGTGTACACATATAAAACGATTTGAAACTACTGATATAGTCTACACAATCAGCTTTCCCTCGCGCTTTTCTTTTTAAATGGAACTTATTTCGTTATTTTAAAAATCCAAAAGGATGATTTTTTACTATTCATTACAAACCAGGTTTCTCTTCTATATGCAATTCGAAATTTTAGTTTTCGTGTAATGTTTCTTGGAAGCGTTTGAGCAAAGCCTAAAATTCCACAGGGGGCAACCGGGGCACAGCCCCCGAGTTTAGGGTGCTCCCGAGGAAAAAGGATACCGGCTTTTAAGTTGGAAATTTCATTTTTTACATGCAAAATTGAACTTTTTCTAACGTTATTTATATATTAATTTTTTATTTCATATTTTTACATCTCTTCGTAAGATCATAAGTAAGGTATAGGACATTTTTCAGATGGTTTACCATTCGATTTAAAGCTATATAGCTACTTTAGTTACTATGAAAATGATCAACCATACTGAAATATATGGTTAAGGTTGTAAAACTGGGAGGGAGTTATTACGTGTTGCCACGGAACTATCACGTATGTCTCTAATGAGGGCCCTGAGTTAGCGCTTCTCAGATCATATTTGACGGATGAAATTTGTTACATTAACATCCTATTATTCACCGCAGCACAACTACTGCCAAAGATGACCCTGCCTCCTAGGTTTAGTGTCTAATGCGGAAACACAAAATTGCGATTGCTACCATACGGTTGCGTGAAAATTTTATGAGTAGCCTGTACGCAGACGAAAATACAAACATTTTTAGCGATAAAATATTCATACCTAGAGTGTCTATTGATTTACCTTATTAGAGAGATTACTATTGTAGGTTTTCTTATTCCATGGAAAATTCAAACAATACGAAACATGGAGTTATGTGTCTTTCGTGGAGTGTTTCATCCAATTGCAAATCCAATTGATCGTATGATTGTAATGAACTTTCGACTTGAGTTATAATGAATCACCCGAGTGCATTGCGCGGTCCGTTTCCCCCACTCCCGCTTCCCAGCTAATGCCCTAAATCCCCACTTTTCGTTCCCTAAAAAGGCATAGCCCAATTACATTCTATTTTGTTCATCCGGTGTTTCTGAAGGAGTAATAATTTTTGTTTCCATTCATAAGTTGGGCAAATATATCTTCTCACACCAGTCCAGAGAAACGCTCGAACACATACAATTCCGAAAATTTTGCCATGATCATCTATGTTAAGTCGGAGTAGTAAAACAATGCTCTTAGGAGGTTTCAAGTTTTATTTCCACAATCTTTAAAGTGTGGTTTTCAACGGTGGCAATTCTCTAAAAGGCTTTCGAAATGATTCTTGAAGCAGACAGAAATATATCATTTATAATCGATCAATGTATTAGGAAGCAGTCCATGGTAAACTTAGAAATCAATCCTTACTAAAGCCTGTTTTACTTGATCATTTTTTCATCATTTTTCGCCGGAACAGAAGAGAGATCGGCGGCGATGGTGTGACGGTTAGCGTACCGGACTGTTACACCCAAGCGCGGGTTCAAACCCGATCGAAGCCGTGGATTTTTCGGGCGACAAAATCCTTCGTACGCCTTCCTTCCCTTCGGAGGGAAGTAAGCCGGCTGTCCCATGTTGGTAGAATTTAGCTTGCATGTAAAAGATCCTCAAGCCTAAATGATTGCCTCTGAGCTAAATTCAAATGCCCTGTTTCTTCGCCCAAGAAATACCTCCTTTCATCTGCTAGATGAAAGGAGCGTAGCGAAATTTGCGTGGTCAGTCGGAAGAGCGGGCCTGATGGCCCGAGTCGTCGCACGGTAAAATAAGGCAAATTTCAATTCAATTTCAGACAGAACAGACTGGATGATAATTTGTACGAAAAAATTACACATGCTTCTTTTTCGGTACACATAGTTTTGACTATCGCGCTCCTGGCGTCAACTATTAAGGAAACTTCCTGTGGTTTGTTATTCATGTGGTGCGAATTTGTTTTTTTGTTGTTCGAAGCGTTTCTGGGTGTTTTGAATCTAATGTAAAAGTGAATATGTAAGTAAGAATAAATTATGTACTGTGTTCTAATGTCATCGCCTTTCGTGCTCTGTCCTAATATAACCTAATTCATTTGTTACCATAGATGCGATGCTTCAATGTTTGAACTTCAGTTGTCTTTTGCGGCGTCCGGACGAAGTATTTTCATCACGAATTGGCGTACAAAGAAAAGATAATTAGTGTAAAACCCTGGAATCACTTTCATCAGCAGTTTCGGCACCGAAAAACGGTGTACAAATCGAACGTCCCTTTTTCCGTTCATTTTCTGTACTGAAAACATGCAAAAAAAGATGAAAAAATTACCGTGGAACACAGGCTTAAGGACGGAAACGGAATCGGGATTGCAGTTCGGGCTATGACGTTTAGGCAAGGTAGTAACGGCTTGGAAGTTTACCGTGGGGATTGCATTGGGTTTACAATAAGAACAAATAAATCCAAGGATTCATAAGATTGGAAATTAAACGTCAGGAGGTGATTCGTGGGATATCGGACTTTTAAAATCTTGCATGACATGAATTGTTTTGAGTTTATTTTTCAGATCCATGTTCCTCTTTTTTTGGGCCTCCTTGCCTTATGTTTTGATAGATAAAAATTGTGTAATCTGGCCTGCATTCCTTTGGCAACTGTAAGTGGCCAAGCCAAAATTTTTGCCGAAGCAATGTTCAGTGAAGTGTTATGGTTGGAGTTGCTCCAATGTGCTCTAATTAATGTCGTCGTCGCGTAGAAGAAATTATGGCAATTTGTGATTTCATTTTAGTTTATCTTTAAAATGTTGTTTTGATTTCGTTTGCCACGCAGACAGAAAAAATAATCGTACCCGATTTGTTGACAGTAAGACGGCAAGTTGTTCTGTAATAAAATTGATTTATACTTCGATATATTAGAACCTAGCATCTTACATCAGGGAAAATAATGAAATATCAATTAATTAATCACATCTTAACAATTTTTTATATTTCGATTGTTTTATTCTCGCAGTTTGTTAGAATTCAGGGTGGTTTTTTAGCGAATCTAATCATTGCAAGGGATTTTAACATGCTTACGTCTAAGTAGTTTTCGAATAATTTAGTACATATCTGCTCAACTTCAATGTTATACAAACAATCTGCTTCTTGATTATCCATCGCAAAATTTGGCGTCATTGAAAGTCCTTCACTTTTCCTTGCAATAATTCACTTAATAGCATTAGATACCAATTCGAATGACTAAGATAAGATTGGGAATGGCCCTTGTCAATGTTCGGCAATCAAAGAACTTTTCGTAATATAATAATAAATAATATATTTTATTTTGGCCACAATTGGGCGTCTTTGCAAGGTGGTAGCCAAATTAATTTCATTATACCAAATGTAAATTAATATAATGTATTAACTAGAACACTGTATACCCAGATAGCAAAAAGCTCCATTTCACGGTACACAATGTGAAACTCAGACTCTCTGCACACACCCCAACACGCACGCACCAACGCACATATAGTATATACTCTACAGGAATCGCACACAACACATACATACATACTTATACACACATATTATATATACACTCATGTATAACATATACACATATACATATACGCATATGCATATACATACACGTACATTGTGCGTATACGCGTATATACACACACACACCTACACATATAACACACATATAATATATATACACTCAAAAATGTACTTACAGCTAATTAATAACACTAATATACTCTATCGTATTCTATTGTATCTAATTCTAATCTTAAAATTTTAATTTATTTACTTTATTCACTTCTGCTACGTCCTTGCTTACGCTGCACTTACACTGCATACACTGGCAGACGCCCAGCCCACACTCCGTATATTTTATTTTATTTTTTAACATTTCGTAGTTCCGAACTTCGAATCATCGTTCTGTTACTACCATCACTTGCAAATAACGTTTGCACGTCAGTTGAGTGCACGGTGCAAACTGGGCACTACGTATTAGATCAAACTGATTCTGTTGATTACAAATAAAGCATAATAGTACGGAGGTTTTATATCTAGAAAATGTTAAACAATTTGTAAACGCAAAGTTTTTAAAGTACTCATGTCATGTAGTTCATCAGGCTTTTGCAAAGTTATATTTCTGGAACCTCGCAGCATTACAACTTTTTTTTTAATGCGCCGTGACACGATTTTGGCTCTGGAGCGCACTTCTAAGCCAAGAAAACAAAATTTCGTGAACTCTGCTCCTTGGCTTCAAAGCCTAGGCCACGCCCTGTGTCTGCAAGTTGCCAGCTCTGGCAAAGGCCAGGAAAATCCATTTGGTGGAGAACGCCGTGTAGCCGCGATGCCTGCTGAGACGAG
>BOPP01000403.1:262048-298543 GCA_017312745.1 Gryllus bimaculatus
ATTCAATTCAATTCAGACAGAACAGACTGGATGTAATTTGTACGAAAAAATTACACATGCTTCTTTTTCGGTACACATGAGTTTGACTATCGCGCTCCTGGCGTCACTATTAGGAACTTCCTGTGGTTTGTTATTCATGTGGTGCGATTTGTTTATTTTGTATAGTTTCGAAAGCGTTCTGATGTTTTGAATTCTAATGTAAAGTGAATATGTAGTAAGAATAAATTATGTACTGTGTCCTAATGTCATCGCCTTTCGTGCTCTGTCCTAATATAACCTAACTTCATTTGTTACCATAGATGCGATCTTCAAATGTTTGAACTTCAGTGTCTTTTGCGGCGTCCGGACGAAGTATTTTCATCACGATTGCGTACAAAGAAAAGAAATTAGTGTAAAACCCTGGAATCACTTTCATCCAGTTTCGGCACCGAAACAACGTGTACAAACGAACGTCCTTTTTCCGTTCATTTTCTGTACAGAAAAAATGAAAAAAAGATGAAAAAATTACCGTGGAACACAGGCTTAAGGACGGAAACGGGACGGGATGCAGTCGGGCTATGACGTTTTAGGAAGGTAGGTAAACGGCTTAGGAAACGTTTACCGTGGGATGCATTGGGTTTACAATAAGAACAAAACTAAATCCAAGGATCAATAAGATTGGAAATTAAACGTCAGGAGGTGATTCGTGGATATCGGACTTTAAATCTTGCATGACAATGAATTGTTGAGTTTATTCAGATCCTTGTTCCTCTTTTTGCCTCCTTGCCTTATGTTTGATAGATAAAAATTGTGTAATCTGGCCTCATTCCTTGGCAACTGTAAGTGCCAAGCCAAAATCTTGCCGAAGCATGTTCAGTGAAGTGTTATGGTTGGAGTTGCTCCAGTGCTCTAATTAATGTCGTCGTCGCGTAAGAAGGAATTATGGCATTTGTGATTTCATTTTAGTTTATCTTTAAAATGTTTGTTTTTGATTTCATTGCCACCCCAGACAGCAAAATAATCGTACCCGATTTGTTGACAGTAAGACGGCAGTTGTTCTGTAATAAAATTGATTTATACTTCGATATATTAGAACCAGCATCTTACATCAAGGGAAAATAATGAGAAGTATCAATTAATTTAATCCACCATCTTAACAATTTTTATTATTGGATTGTTTATTCTCGCAGTTTGTTAGAATCAGGGTCAGGTTTTTACGAATCTATCAATTGCAAGGGATTTTAACATATTACTGTCTAAGTAGTTTCGAATAATTTAGTACATATCTGCTCACTTCATGTTATACAAACAATCGCTCTTGATTATCCATCCAAAATTTGGCGTCATATGAAAGTCCTTCACTTTTCCTTGCAATAATTCACTTAATAGCATTAGAACCAATTCGAATGACTAAGATAAGATTGGAATGGCCCTTGTCATGTTCGCAATCAAAGAACTTTTTCGTAATATAATAATAAATAATATATTTTATTTTGGCCACAATTGGGCGTCTTTGCAAGGTGGTAGCCAAACTTAATTTCATTATACAAATGTAAATTAAATATAATGTATTACCTAGAACACTGTATACCCGATAGCAAAAAAGCTCCATTTCACGGTACACATGTGAAACTCAGACTCTCTGCACACACCCCAAACACGCACGCACAACGCACATAATAGTATATACTCACAGCGCACACAACACATACATACATACTTATACACACATATTATATATACACTCATGTATAACATATACACATATACATAACGCATATGCATATTACACGTACATGTGCGTATACGCGTTATATACACACACACACCTACACATATAACACACATATAATATATATACACTCAAAAATGTACTTACAGCTAATTAATAACATCTAATTATACTCTATGTATTCTATTGTATCTAATTCTAATCTAAAATTTTATTTATTTACTTTATTCACTTCTGCTACGTCTTGCTACGCTGCACTTACACTGCATACACTGGCAGACGCCCAGCCCACACTCCGTATATTTTATTTTATTTTTAACATTTCGTAGTTCGAACTTCGAACATCGTCTGTTACTACCCATCACTTGCAAATAACTTTTCACGGTCAGTTGAGTGCACGGTGCAACTGGCCACTAAGATTAGATCAAACTGATTCTGTGATTACAAATAAGCATAATAGTACGGAGAGTTTTATATCTAGAAAATGTTAAACAATTTTGTAAACGCAAAGTTTAAGTACTCATGTTATGTAGTTCATCAGCTTTTGCAAGTTATATTTCTGGAAACCTCGCAGCATTACCAACTTTTTTTATGCGCCGTGACACGATTTTGGCCTCTACGAGCCACTTCTAAGCCAAGAAAACCAAAATTTCGTGAACCTGCTCCTTGGCTTCAGCCAGGCCACGCCCTGTGTCTGCAAGTTGCCAGCTCTGCAGGCCAGGAAAATCCCATTTGGTGGAGAACGCCGTGTTAACCGCGATTGCCCTGCTCGAGACGAGCAGTGGTCGGCTGCGGGCGAGTGGACCACGGGCTTGCGTGGCGGCGGCGGCGGCGGCGGCAGAGGGGCGCGGCGCCTGCGCTGCTCGAGTCTTTGTTCGGCGTTCGGCAACCTCCGCCGCCTGCCAAGGCCGCAACGCACTCTGGCGCGCCGCCGTCCGCCCGCCCGTCCGTCCGCCCGTCCGCCCGTCCGTGCGCCCGCCTGACTGCGTGGCCGCCGCCGCCGCCACGGCACGCTAGTCCGAAACGGGTTGAATGGCGCGCACTGGAAACAAAAAAGAAATGTGGATGACACATTTCTGAAATATTGTGGGCTATTTGTTTCTCAAATGTTTTGTTTAGTTATTACATTTGGAGTAAATATTTCAGAAATACAATTAAATTATTATTTTTTAAACTGCTTAACATGACAGGACACTATTACAATGTTACAAACAAAATTACTTGATTTATGGAAATGTCAAATAATACCGAACGGGGGATGAAATGTGTCTTAATGTTTACACATCTGTTAGTTTTTTAATGTTTTTTCCATTTAATTCCCCTCCCCCATAAACAGAAATGCTGACTTCGAAAGGGCGGAATATTCTTTTGCACGCATTTGGTATTTCGGACCACTGTGTTCCTTCGCCACTGGCCGGTGCAATGTGCCTGGCCCCTGGCCTCCGGCCCCCATCGAGGAGGGCGAGTGCGCTGTTTGGACGAAACGAAGGCACTAACGGACGAACAAATGAGGACACCCTTTTGGGCAGAGGCAAGTGAATGAACGCTCGCAGACCAGCGCGAAGTGACACCGTCGGTGGGTGGCCTGAAACATTTTTCAAGTCCTTGAGTGGCCCGAAGATAATAGAGATTTTATGAGGGAGAAAAGGGCTTGCGAGTCTTCCATTTTCGGGCTGTGAATACGGGAAGACTTCATGGAGGGAGGGAAGTACAGTTGAGTTCTTGTGTAGATTTTCGTAAACCTTTAAAGGGCCTCCTTAAGAAAAGAATACTTTTATATTTAATAACTGAATGCATTGATTTGGATACACTAATTTTTTTTTGGCCTGATGGTGTAAATCTTACCCTCTTCTGCAAAGGGGAAAATCTTAAAATTTGCTTTTTTAAAAAAACTTCATCTCCAGATGATTTGTTCTGAGCAAATAATGCTTGGGCTTTAGTTTTGATACTAAACCAGTTGCTCTAAGAGCTATTATCTCAAGTAGCATTTACTTCCGGATTCGAACCTTACTGAGAACGATTGGATATAAATCAGCGACACATGTACGACTAAATTGCATTTTTATTCCCACTGACGATCACTGTTTCAATGGGCATGAATTAGATTGTTCAAGTGGAGCTCTTTAGATTGATTATTTGTGAAGATAAGTTACATTCTTAAGCAAATCGTTGCAACATTTCCTCTAATTTTCTTGGTCTTTCAAATGTGATTTTTTTAAATCAATAATTATTTCTTTTAGCTGCAAATTCTTATCAGTTTCTTACCAGCAAAACGTTGTTTGGAACCGCGACCTTTGAAAGATATCCACAAAGTGTCAAAAAGAGTGGTGTTAAGTGAAGATAAGCAATTTTTTATCGATTTAATGTCTGGAATTCATACTGGCAAATAGCCATTTTCTACACGCTCATATAGTTGTATTCTCGTAATTTTGGAGGATACGATTGATGCTTAGCGATTCAATATTTCAATGTGACAATAGTGTGTCATTATCTATTGGATAGTATGAAATCAGAAGTGTAAAAACGCGTAGTATACTGTTATTCACTTAGTATTAATTGCTCCGCGCGGAGCTAAACGCGATTTGGCGCCGCCCTAAACGCCCATCGCATGCGCTTTCTTTGAGGGATATTTACATTTCGATAATCAATTGTACTTTACATCGTAGATTGCTATAGAAATTGAAAATACTCCCACTTCAACGCATTTTACTTTGCTTTCGCTCTTATTTGGAAACACATTTTAAGATTAATTGTTCACTAAAACTAGAATGTATTGCTAATTTCCAATTCGCGCAAAAATTGAAAGAACATTATGCAGTCTGCCCCCATGTGGTGTGTGTATTTTGTTACAATATATACCCAGGAACTCGCAGAAATACAAAAAAATATGCATATTACTGATTTCGAATATCTGTCCTGCATACCGAGTGAATTCTCGGTGCGTTTTTGCTTTCGACACAGCTGACGTCATGCAACAGGAAGTCTCAAAAGAAGTGAGCGCCCAGCATTAAATACGCTATTTGCTGTTCAAATTGCGTTGCTCCTAAATATGTAAAAAAAAAAGAATATTGAACTACATGATTTATAGTACAATTATATTATAATGTTATAATATTTGTGAGGACTGATTTTGTTAAAATAATTAAGTTATTGCGGTGTTTGATAATATTTTATTTGTTATTGAGCAGTGGGCCTGCTACGTTTTGGAAAACCTTTTTGTGAGGTTTTGTTACGCAGCATTTTTGTTGCTATGGGCACCAGCCTCTTGACTACCCACTTGAGTTTCCTTTCTTGCTAGCAACCAGGAGCATGATTATTCAACTGAAAACATTGGAGAGTTAACCTCTGTTCTTCTCTTTTGCACCAAGGCCAGTAATTACTGTTAGATTGTCGTAGAGATTGGTTCGATGTGAATCTGCTTTTGCAAGAAAGACTTGGATGATGGTGTGTATAACCCGAAATGTTGGCATTCCCCCGGAAATCCTTGAAGACTAACATCCGCCGTTGTGATTAATAGTGTTTCACGAATACTTTGATGCAAATAATAACCTATTCGTAATGTTTTCTGAATGTTTAGTGTACAGTATCAGTCATTCATTTGCATTCTCCTAGGACTTTGGTAACGCGTTCGCGGATCCAAATGGGGTTCCCGGTTCTCAGTTTATGAGGTTATTCCGGCATCATAGCAGTAATAGTCTGTTAGAATTGGATGGTGGAGAAATTCGGTTGTGAAAACAATAGAACTGTTGGAATTGTGATGTGCTGACCACACGCATTGTACTCGTAAAACCTATCGCTCAATCTCATGGGTCGCGAGGGGACGAAAAGTACATTATGTAAATACCTTCAGTTACAATATTGGGGTATAAAATAACAAGCACTGTTCTGTGGTGTATTTTTATTGTGGCTTAGTTTACTTATATTACTACTTGATTTCAAAAGCATTTTTATATATTATATTACATTTAATAATATTCGAAGATGTTTGGTAGTTGCTTATTCAGTCAGTAAAAGAAAGGAACAAATTTATTAGATTGTAGAACTTGAATTTGGCGCTACTATTCGTTGAGGAGTGTAGAATCACGTAGTATGGGTAAGTGATACATACAAAGTGATTTATGAAATTACGCTCAAATGATTCACCTATGTTCCAAGGTCCAAGGTTATAGGGTTGGGAAGGCATTACTATCCCGACATCGATTCTCTCTTCTTTTGCCGCTGTTCATGCCAAAATGAAACAAGCGTTGGAATTTCAAAACAAAAAAAATTGAATGACATACTAGCATACACCCCGAGCACGTTCAGTGCCACAATTTTGAAACGTACTCTCGCTTTCAACCGCACCCAGTTCGTGCCCTGTCTTCGGTTCGTTCTCCCCGCACGGGAGTTTGTTCATCCCTGTGTGCGGCGGCCGAGCGACATGTGCATTTAGGGCGAAGAGGATTTACTTTCTTCCCTCTCCAGGGTCTGGTCCTGCCACTTGCACGGCGCACGTCCGGGACGGTTAGGCCCCTGCGAGGAGGCAGCTCCCCGCCTCGGGGGGCGGGGGGGGGGGATCATGGGGGGTCCCACCGCGCAGCCGCCCTGCCTTTTTGCCGCCTCGCCTTGCCCACCCAGCGCCGTCCCGCCCGCCAGTCGAGATCTGTTGTTCGGCGGGTGCCTCAGCGCACAGTGCGTTCTGGGAAGGAGGCGGAGGCGGTGGCGGAGACGAGGCAGTTGCGGTGAGATTTTGTACCGGGAAAACCGCGTGCGAGGGAGAAATGCGGAGCTCTGCGCTCGCTGCGTCACGACATACTGAGCGCACGTGAGCAGCATTTTGTGCGAAACTGGCGAGGACAAGTGAGTAGCCGTTGTTTGCAATAAGAGAGATTCAGTGGTAGATTTGTTTGCAAAATATATGCCTTTCGATGTGTTCGTGGGATTAACTGTTAAGTCTGATAAAGAACGTACCTTTACTCTAGTTTGTTTCTTGTTACAAGTTTTCTCCTTGTTTTCTTGCGGAGTGGTAAACGCAAGTCTTCATAACTTAGTGGTATTTTCCTGAACTCACTCCAGGACGGGCCCGTCAGTTTTACATAATTACTTCCGTATTGAGTGTGTGAGTGATGCTAGTCTCGAAATGAAGATCTAAAATTTGAAAATAACAAAAGTCGCAGTGTCTTGCTGGGTTCCATTTAGAAAAAGTGGCGGGAAAGGAATTAAGTATTAATAACTGTGAGTGCTTCTCGATGACTTATGTAGAATAATTCAACTCGCGTGTGAGTTAATCATTACAAATTGTTTTAAATACTTTTGGGTGTGACATATAAAACAATTCTGTTTTTTAGATTGTTTTTATGTAGTTTATTTATAGTGGGGGGATTCATGAAGTTTGTGAAGTCAATTCCGAGTGGAAGGTTATGGAATGTTCGGGAGAGCCGGTCGGAAAGCAAGCTGCTAACACGGCGCGTTTACTTGTTCTATTCGAGCAAGAACGGTACACGTCGTCTGCCTGGAAGACGCCAGGGTGTGCTTGCTTCGTTTCAGGAAGACGCGCTGCAGCAAAGAATTCTGCTCAAATGTCTCGCCTGTGTGCCTCTAGGCGCCTATTTATTGGTGGAGACTATTTCAACGTGAACAACGCCAAACGAAAACATGAAACATGAAGTAGCATTCAAATGATTGCCAAGAATTGGCGGCAGGGGAGTTGTATGTGTAATATGTCTATTTGTCAGAGGTTCATTTTCGGCGTGCTCATTGGAATGACGATACCATTAACGCATCAGAATATCTTAGGCATCCGAGAAGCAATATTAGATTTTAATTGCAGTATTTGGACTAGTTGCTAATTTTTAGATTTATGGTGTAAAACTCTGCACGTGCAGCGTTTATTGTAGAAGTAGTGAACTCTCCTGCTGGTGTTACGCTGTAAATTTTAAATTAATCCGGTGTTTTTTGACATTGAAAGTGAATACAATTTAAGTGGGGACGTAATAGCATTTGCCTCATGGAAATGTCTTCGTAGTAGAAGAGTCATGAGGAAGTGAGAATTTTTCTATTAAGCCTCTCCATGCGGTTAACTTAATCTCATTACCTGTGATTTTTCAGAAGACACTTCAAACAATTACAATTAGATGCGGAAAGTAATCGGTTACTTTTCGCTTACCGTTGTAAGCACCAAAACCGGAATTGCTTTTTTTGCGTGAAGTAAAACGTAAAACAAAACAAACAAAAAATCCTGTGGGATGGTTTTTTATGACTCCGGCAGCCCAACCACGGGCACCGTCGGCCTGACAGAGGTTCCTCCAACAGTTGCCATTTCGTGTCCCGCGGTCGCCCGACGAAGCCCGTCCGTCTGGGACTGATACCTGCTAGGAGGCCCGGCGTGCCCCTCCCTGCCCTAGCCTCGTAAAAAGGCGAACAAGAAGCGAGAGGGATTCCAGCCGAGCTCTCTCTCTCTCTCGACGGCGTTTCTTTATTTGGGATGGCTTGTGAGGAAACGGCAAACCGCGGGTTCGACTCCCAGAGTTCTGTCCCCGTTTTATTTACGATGCTGATGGAGCTAGAAAAAAAGTTGATAGAAGGTTGCGAAAATGGATTAACGTGAATCCTGTGAAGACACGCTCGTTCTTTTTCGCCCGAATTTTGGCATTTGTTTTTCGCTATCAAGCAACGGCACACATCTTACCGTAGTTCTTTGTAGCGATCGTAACAAAGAGAAATTAATGTAAAGAAGGTCATAAAATACAATTCTGGTTTATGATTCATGTGTATCGAAATAAGCTATAATTCGCTTCCGAAATTTAGTTTTACCGCGTCGGTTTTTATTCTTGTGCATTTAATCCTTATGATCTAGCAGTCTTAATTGGGGGCAATAGAAATTTCCATTGGCAGCCTGCAACTGAATATTCTGTTATGAAATGTAACTTGACCAGTATAGACAGCGCATCATTTTCTTACCTGCCGTGCAGAGAACGAACGTTATTTCCCATTAGCAGGCTGTAAATGTTCGGCCTCTTAGAAGTTGTGGTCAGTGTGTAATGCAGGTATGTGGACAATAGCAGATTGGGAATGCTTCCTTCCATACTAGGCTAGCAGGGAAAGTTGCTTGCACATCGCTGCGTCCCAACGGGCCTCGAAAGAGCGGACGGGTCGACACCGCCCCAGGTATATTGCCTTCTGCCGGGATCGTGGTTGGCGCTTTGTCTTGTGGGATCCTTTGACGGCGCCAGCCACAACGCCTCGTCCCCAACGATCCCTTTCTTTTATGCCTTTTCTCCTTTCGTTGTCTCCGTGGTTCCCTCCCTCTTCCTTTCCCTTGCCATCAACCGTATAAGGTTATGGGCTTAAAAGGTATTTTTCGGGACGTGAAACCATGGTGTTGATTCTGTAATATTTTTGTAGTGCTGAATTTCACAAATACTTTCTCATAACCTCATTCATTTCATCTAGTTCAGTCAAGTGTTCTACATATGTGTGTTATTACACGTTTTGTGCGTCTCGGCGCGTTCCGTTTGATTTCTAATATTCATCATTCATTTCGATTCATATTCGAATTTTATCACGTTTTAGGAGTAAGTATCGTCGGTGTCAGAGATTCCTGTTGCTTTCAGCAAACCTGTGGCTCTCGTCTAAAAAATTATGTTAAGTTTAAAAAACCATTGAAACAGTCTATTCATTGTCCATCGTTTTTAACAAAATGAATTTTCATTGGCAGCACTGTATGGACCATTCTCTTTTAGATTTTTGTAATAACGAGTTAGCGTAGTATGTTATGGTGATCTTTAGCCCTGTTACAGAATTTAAAGCTTATTCATGGACAGTTCAGAGTAATAAAAATTGTTTTCGGGCATTATTAAGCGTTGTACGTTTTCTTAATTTATTCGTGATCAACAAATTGCTGCTAATTTTCTCCAAATTTTAAAACTCCAAAACTTAGACCGCTACTTTACGTGGCCATCTTTTTTTATTGGATTACCATCGTACGTATATAAATAGTATTTTAAATGTTTCACTTTTTATCACTTAATGCGGATCTTGGCAGAACCAATTGTGATGAGCTTTCATCCAGCGTTCAGGAAAACAAAATCTAACAATCCTAAATCCTAATCCTAAATCTACAATCCTAATCGTGCCACGATTTCCGAAGAAGAAATTCTTTCGTCAGGAGTTCTACGGTTTTGGGCCGGCTGTCTTTCAGAACGCTGCCTGGATGTAGGCCGCGACCTAAATCTGCGGCTGGCTTGCCTCACCCCTGGCGGTTGACAGCCCTGCTGCAGACGCCGAGGCGCGCCGCCCCCGCGACGGGTCTTTGGGGGTGCGAGGGTGGAGAGCGCCGGCGCGGAGCGCTCGAGGGGGCGCGGTGGCCGTCGGGAGAGGGGAGTGGAGGGGGACGCGGTACCCCCGGCCGAGGCGCGATCCCCCCTGCGCCGACGCGCCTGCCGCTCCGGCCTCGAGCGCTCTCGCCCGCCCGCCGCGGCGTTGCCAAGTTGCCCGCGTCGCGCCGCGCCGCGCCGCGCCGCGCCGTGCCGTGCCGGGTTCCGGCCTCTGGTACATCGCAGGGAGCCGCGCGGGGCTGCCGGAGCGTGCAGGGAAGGCAGGCTGCTGGGCAGGCGGGGGCTGACGCATCTGTCACATACGAATCGTCGTGAACCGCTGCGTGCGAGTGGGCGGTTTTGGCACGTCGACTGCCTGCCAATCGATTAGTGAAGGAGCAGTGGAATTCCTTTGGCATCGGGGCATTCTTGATAGAAGAGAGCTTAATCCCGGCGCAGGCGCACTGCGGTAAATTTTGAAGCCCTTGTACTTGGAATGGAAGGGGCGCTGATGTGGTTCCAGAATGTGTTGAAGCTGGGAAGTTGATCTAAAACATTGTTGTTCCGCTTAAGAGAAGAGTAAGAACGTTACTACGAAGGATATATTTATATTTTCCTACAGAAGACATTTCCATTTTAAAGCCATTAAATAGGTGAATTATGGAAGGGCTCATGGCAAGCATCGAATATGGACCCCGGTCAGGATACTTATTACGGTTGTTTGTTTCAGTGGGTGTACTGTAAATAGCACCCCTTGTGAATGGTGCCTGTGTCACGTGCCATACTGTAGATACGCCTTTGTCCATATATGATTATCAATTATTACTGCAATATTGATTTATCAGAACAAGAATGTTTTGTGCCAAGTAGTATATCAGTTTATTATATGAATATGAGCCTTGGAAAAATAGTTTTCGTGCATTTTTGCTTCACTTGACATGGCAATTCCGTTAAAGATATGGAAATGTGGTTCTTGCTTAGTACCTGCCTCTTTTCTACAAGAATATTACACACACACACACACACGTGTATAAGTAAATTCTCTTTCAGACTAGATTAAGCTTTCATTCACATTATTTGTTTTTGTCAAATAATACGAACGTTTGTCCTGCCGACTTGGCATTCAACGGAATGAATTATCATTTTTTTGTAAATCGAGGATAATCTTAGAAATGCGATCGGAGATCCGCGAGGAAGCATGGCAAGAAAACTATGCAGAACACTTTCAGTCGATTGAATTGACTTATTTCTTATATTAATAAATATTTCAGTATAATTTTGTCACATTGCTGGGGTGACTGCCGAACTTTGAAGTTGGCCAAATTTCAAGTAATGTAAAACTACTTCACATATTGTATCATTCCAATATGTCCTACGATCCAGGTATAAAAAAGTGAATTAAAAAATTGGGAAAGCACACGTGAAATAGGATGACTTTCCTGAAACGTTTTTAGCAACTGGGATCCAGTAATTTCAGTGGCATTGTCACACCTCTTCTAAGTTTAACTAGCTCACCTTACTATTAACAGTTGATGGGTTGGTATGGGTATGACATGTCATATTAGCGATAATGAGATAAACGTGTTTTCTTGTTTGTTTGTTTTTTGCGTAGAATTTAAATGCGTCCTTTTGTTTTAAGTGAGAACCCTTTTAATATTGGCGAATTTGCAAGCTAACTGGAAGACCCCTTGAGACAAAATATCAGAAAGGTACTGTCTGTATACGTTGTCCCTGAACGCATACAGTCTGCAGGAGTGCCCTCATTGCTGCTTTAGTTAAAAAGCAAGCCTGTCTAATTTCACGTGATCAGCTGGAAGGAAGAAAACAATGTAGATATATTTATTTGAGTTTGAAGTGTTATTTTAGTGCAAAGTCAAATCAAGGAATTGAATTCAGAAACTCGATATGATGATAGGAATTTTCCTCGTGATAAAGTGGAATATGGTGAAACTTACGTGTCGATCCTTTCACGTAACATCAACGACGAACATCCTCTACGAACGTAGCAAAAAGACTTAGAAGTTAATTTAAAGAGTTTGTATTAGGGAGCAGTGTAAAAAAATTAAAATACTGACATTTTGGTCCTATCTAATTCAACGAGCTGTGCCTTACAAAATTAATCGTAAATTGCTTGTTGGCTGTCATACATTCTTCCTCGTGGCAGTGACTTCTGTCACATTAAAAATAAAGGAAACCCATGTGAATGAAATCCACGTTTCTTATTCAAACAGGTGGAGTTGGCTAGACTGGGTAATCTATTTCAAGTTCGTCTAGTGAGTGATTTAAGATGTTTTTACTTCAGTGAGTGCGACCGAAAAGCCATAAAGCAACTCATCGTCAAGTTTAAAGGCCAGACGTCTCTGAAATCTGTATTAGAAAGAAAAATCAGTTATCAGTTCTTTAAAACCATTCAATGATGTATAAAGGTATGCTGTAATAAATATTAGCCAGATTGGACAACCACGTACCTTCCGAGTACTTTGAAAGACGTACCAACAACCAGACCTGATGGAGTTCAATTCTGAAATGCATTATTTTCTAAGCAACAGAAATTACAATGAAAGAAACTTTCTGAAGACTAGATCGCGATGAACTAGAAAACATGAACTCTCTAGAAACATTTGAGCACAAAAAGAAATGCCTTATTGTTTTTCAAATTTTGTCACCATAGAAAGAACTTGGTGCTTCTTACTGAAAGAGATTTCTTCGAGAGTACTTGTGCGATGCTATTTTCAGATAGTACTCTTCTGATTTTGTACATATTGTGTAAGAATATGAATTCAGTAAACACCTATTGGCGTTGACAGCGGCTTTTCTGGCGCAGTCAGTCCGTGTGTGTACCTGCCAAACACTAGTGTAAGATAAGTTGCCTACCAATCAGAGACAAATAACACATGTTTGATTTCGTTATGAGATTTCCCGCATGTTCGTTGGCAAAAAGTGATCAACTTAAACCATCATAAATGCACTAGAAGTTCGTAACTTTTATTCTGAAGCATTCGGTAGAAATGAACTGCTTTGCCACCGAAGACACTCGTGTCTCTCTCCCTTCTTTGCAATGATGCGAACAACAGTTTATTTATTCGTGAAAGTGAATTTACGTGGTGCACCGACCTCTTGCAATTCTCAGGCTCAGCGCTTGCGAACCGTCGAAAGACGACGACGACGAGCGGCTGAGGAAAGTTTTCTGACAAAAATGGACTCGAAATCGTCAGATGAACCCGGCCACGTTGTAACTTCCTAAGGCGGGTAATTTTCAGAAACGAAAGTGCCTATCGTTATGTGATTATTGCGTTTTACATTTGATTTTCTCACATACTCTGACGAAGTATGAAGAAAGTATAGTAATTTGCAACAAAAATAAACAGTGGTTTTTTGACCGAACTTACCAAAAAATTGGATAAATCTCGTTCCTATATGTAGTAAACAATTTTCCTCTTAACAAGTTCGATTGTCAGAATCCACATTTTGGGGGTCCTTGATATCGAAAGTTTGTTGACCACAAAACGGTTGACCAGAGGCGCGCGCCCGGGTGTGAGCGCCTTATTTTCTCTTTCTAAGCTTAGAATTTAGGGAATTGATACACGAAATGTGTGGAATGGGCTTCCCAAAGCATCTGACAACTCTGTAAATGATTGAACAATCAATTGTATTTATTGCACTAAAAATTTATTTCATTTTCCTTGTACTTTTTATTTATTTCCTCGTGAAATATATCAAATGTAAATAATATAGTGTATATGAAAAGGACAGGAGCTTGATCGATCTGGGCAATGACGCAGCCCCTTCAATTAGAAGATAATATTTTTATTGGACTTGCTTTACTTAGAGCTTAAACAATATTTTCCAAGTTTTCTCCAAAATAGTTCCAAATTTCGAATTAATATTCCGATTTTTTTATCGAATAGAGCAAATTTCGCCTATATAAATGGCACAAGTCCTGAACTCTGAATTTTTGAGTATTGCAAAAATTACACGTATGCGAGAACGTCGGGGCTGTTGTAGAACAGTGGTTTGAAATATAACGGAAGTTAATATAGAATCGTGGATTAGCGGATTTTGAATTATTGGATTTGCATCTGCGCTAAAAGGGGGAAATGCATTAATTTTAAATTATTAATAAATAACGTAATATTGATGAGGACCGAGACATTTTCTTTAAAACCTCACGTCTGTCACCTAGAAAGATGAAAATTACCGATGGAATCACCAATACGGGTCAATACTGTAGATAACGTGAAAAAGAGATATTTGCGACCGGAATGAAAGTTTCTTAACAAACAGCTAATTTGGGATAAGCAGCGAGATCTGAGAGCCTCGCCTCGTGGGAGGATGTTGGTGTAGGATATTCGTACTTTGCAACTTTCATGTAACTCTTTCACAATAACATTCATGTGAAGGTCACGCAGAGTTAAGAGTTCGAGAAAGGCAAGACGTGTAGATGGAAGTAACACTGGTTATGTCAGCGGAGAGAAAATTTACGATTGTGTTAGTACTTCAAGGGCCAGACCACTGGTTGTAAACAAGTTATTCTGGCGTATTCGATCTCATGTGTTAATTTATTTGTTTAACTTGATATTATTGTACTGCATTGTATAAATTTCGCCTTTCATAAATATTTGCAGCACTTTAAAATCGCCCCCTACATTTGATCTCGTTTCTTGAGGGGAGAATGCGATCGGCCGAAAAATATTTTTGAAAATGATAACATTAGTTTATTAACATAATATTAAGACCACCAGGAATCAGAGGGAAATTTATTCGTTTTTATTGGAACATTCTGAAATATGAATTCTGTATTTTTTAAATTTTTGTCCGTAATTGTCATTTTAATTAAATTATTTGTTTTGTTTCAGGTTAGTCAAGATTTTCTGTAACCTTCGGCGTTAAGTTACTTCAAGTGGTAAGTTCAAATTACGCTGTTTTAATTTATATTCTTTTAATAAACCTCCGAGATCTCACACATTAACTTAATTTAGTAAAATCTACTTTGCAACACTTTCTTTCGTTTGCACGATCTAGAGAAAAGACTTAAAAAGAAACGTATATTTCATGATTGTATTACACGTTCACTTTAAATTTGCACACGGCAGAATTAGGAACAAATGTTGTTTTGAAAGCCGGGGACCCGAATATCTACGAGTAGAGCCGAAGCGACTCACGCCAGCTGTGAAAGTGCACGAAGTTTTTTAATTTTTTTGTGATGTCCGCGGAAAAATCAAATCTCCTTCGATATAAGAAAGTGCGTTCTGGTAGTAAAATAATCATCAGTAATGGGGTGAACTATTGTCGCGAGGAAAAGAATAGGGAATTATTAATACCATTAAGAAAACCTATAGACAGAGCAGCAGCATTAGTAGGAAAGAGTTTAAGAACAATGTACAATGTAATAAACAATGTACATAAAGCAGAACAGAGCGGTCAAAAAGTTTTGACCCCAAGGAAAAAGTGGCTGAGAAAGATACAAGTTTTTTTTAGATGATTTCTGGAAGTGTTTAGTGAAAAGGAAGTTTTTGGAATATTATGGGGTTAAGCGGGAAATTCCGACTCTTCGAAAGCTTTACAGTCCCGTTAAAGAAGACCCGGACATTAAATTCTCTGGGAAAAGAACAACATCCTGGAAAATATTAAAGGAAATTGGTTTCAAGTTTCAAAAATGCAAAAATAGAAGACGAGTGTTAGCGGAGAGGGGAGACATTGTTGAACGTCATCCGACGTTTCTAAGAGCACTGAGAGAGAATGACAAAGGAGCTCGGAGACCTGTGATTTACACAGAGGAAACTTGGGTGCACACCCACTACACAGCTAATACGTGCTGGCAACACAATGAAGTACCTGGTGTGCTAAAGAATGAAAGCGCTGGTCAAAGGGCAATAGTAGTTCATGCAGGTGGGGAAATGGGATTTATCGAGAAGGCTGAATTAATTTATCACTCGAAATCAGCTTCTGGGGACTATCATCACGAAATGAATAGTGACAATTACAATAAATGGCTAAAAGAGCGCTTGATTCCAAACATTCCAGATGGAAGTATTGTCGTTTTGGATAACGCATCTTATCACTCTGTTCTAGAAAATAAAGTTCCAAACTCTTCATCTCGCAAATCAGACATACAACCCTGGCTACAGTCTCACAAAATTAATTTTAATCCTGATTTACAAAGGGCTGAACTTTTAAAATTGGTAAGAATTCACACCCCGAACCAGTTTATACTGTAGACAGACTAAAAAAGCATGGATTCAGTTTTACGCCTACCTCCTTATCATTGTGACCTGAATCCAATAGAAATGATTTGGAACACAATGAAACAAAAAATTGCCTCGAAAAATGTTAGCAGCATTTCTCTTACAGTTCTTATGCAGTTAACCAAATCAGCAATAGGCAGCATTACCCAACAAGTCTGGAAAAAAGCTTGGGACAGAATGAAATAAATAATGGAAAAGTACTGGCATCGGGACGGTTTAATGGAAGAAGCCATAGAAACCTTATTAATAAACGTGGGAGTAAATAGTGACGATTCCGAGAGTGAATCTAGTACATCAGGAAATTCCAGTTCCACGCAGACAGCTGAGTCTGAAAGTACAAGCGGTACCGACACAGCTGACGAAATGCATCTCTCTGACAGTGATTTAGGAGTCTCGCCCCCTTCTTCATGATTGAGGTAATGTACTAAATAATATAGTAACAACAATCCGTGTTATTTAAAAAAGTCACAGAAATATTTTTTTAATTTTCTCTTGACAAGTTATTAAACAGTGATCATGTTCTAAAACCCGACCTGGCACTGCGCATGACTGTGCGGGTTCACTGTGTATCCGGCTCACAGCCATCTATATCAAATCTACTTGATTTGTACCTCCTGTAGACAGGCGATTGATTCAGTCGGCGGTGACCTCATGTAAGCAGATCGCAGCGCTTCGACTGCAAATATAAAGTGAACGAGTAATAATAAAGATGATCGCTTTGTTGACAAGGTTTCCTAGCAACTGTTTGTTGAAATAATTTATTCGCATAAAATCAAACGTTGGAGGCAACCCGAAGTTATTTCTATACCTCTTAATATGCCAAGGGACGATTTAAAAATTTCCAAGAATCCATCGACACAAACCCCCGGAATTATACTACATCTGGATAGAAAACGATTTCCTAGGGCTGGATCATTATTACGAAAAACTAGTTCATAGATTATAATATAAGGGATTGCAGCAATATACGCATTACCAAAAACACGTTACTCTGGGTTCCAGTACGGAGCTTTTTTTTTCGCTTTTAAGACAATTATTGAAAAACCAAGGAATTGTCGGTCCTGTGCAACTAGTATGACATACTCAAGAATATATTCCTAAGTATGTTTGTGCCTGGACGTGTTTGATCCGTCTCTATCCAAATATATTGGTCGTAGAAGTTCCATGTGTAACAGTATTGATTACGTTGATGTGGCTTCGGATATATGACGTTTTCTTGCTTTCAATAATATTTAAAAATCAATACCACCATCTTTAATGTTTGCATTTGCTTGCGTTGTAAGACGGTGGCGCCAAATGTCAAATTGTCGTTACAATGTAACTGCCAGTTCTTTTGAACGTCATTGCTTGTTCCATAATGCTGTTGCGAGACACCGTACCAAAATTTACATCTGGCGCTGCACCTGCGTGGGTCAATTGACAAATATTATTAGAAACTGTTTTTTTAATTGGATAACACTGAAAATGTTCTGGAGGACTAGTGTAACACAATTCATTTCATATATTTTAGAAAACTGAATTAATGCTATATGTTATGTATATTGGGATTAGGGTTCCATATATTAAAGACAACTTTCCTTATCTTATGAACATGTTTTTAACTTCCTTCACAAAGTTTCATAGTCTGATGTAACTACATCATTAGGTACAAACTGAAGGCAACCTACTCGGGTTCACATAAAATTTATAATGTGCGAACATTTAATAAGAACGCGGGAATAGGTTGCTTTCAGTATATATCTGAAGATGCAGTCGTCTGCAAAAGTCGCGAAGGAAAACAAAAAACACGTTCAGAAGATAAGTTGATAGGTTTCCAATTATATTAAAGACAATCTCAAAATACGTATATAAGAATAGTCAATCATCCAGAAGGATTTTAGTTAAGTGTTATTGTAAGTTAAATTTTGTAAATCTTAGAAGAGGGAAAATTGAATATTCATTTAATCTCAACACTTTGTGGAACGGCATATTGATTCCATCCTGGTGCATATGCAAGCTCTTATATTTATTCATTTCGTTATTCTTCAAAGTTTGAAGTGCAATTTTCAAATCTGTAGTTGCTCTGTTCAGTTTTCTTTTATCTAGTGGATGTCTTGTTTCTTGGTAGGTTCTTTTAGTTCTTTTTGTATGGCAAACTTTTTTCCTTGATGTGCTTTGGAAGTATAATTTGTTATTTTTAGTGTTGAAATTTGGAGTGAATGCCATGCTGCGTCTCTATGTAATATCATCTCGTTACAATGTTTCCACTGCATCATCTTACTTCATTTATTCTTCAGCGGAGCTGAAACCAATTAAATTATCTTTCTATATACAGCTGGAATTCATCCCAGTCAGTTTTTGAGTTGGTTAGGTTCAATTGTTCTTTGAAGGATCATATGCTGTACTAACTTTTTAAAATAATAGGCAGTGTGTCCGAGCTGAGAATCAAGCGATGCTTCACAGTTTGTTAAAAATGGAAAGAAAAATTGCCCTTCACAATAAGAAATAATAGATCTGAATTTTAGCAGGGCATCTGTTGGCCCAGTAAAGAGGTGCCCTGTTGAGTAGGTCGAACAAAGTTCTGGAGAATAATAGCTTTGTGTTAACTCCCTGACTCTAGTTGTGTTTAGTCTGGAACCCCAAAGTTCGAGTTTTTCGCATTAAATCTCCACCGACGATGATCTTGTCAAGTGATTCAAAAAAGTTCTTGGCATGGCCATCTTGTGCTTTAATCAACATCTCAATGCCGTGTTCCTTCTACGCGCAACGCATGCAGCGCTTGTTTCCGTCAATAACTTTTAGTGTGACCATAGGTCAAGCAAATTTTACATTGTACTATTTCCTTCTTCTGCGAACAGTTTCGAACGAAACTATACATTGTTAAGACGATTTATTTCATAAATACTTTTATTGTTGTTGCTTGTTCTAGGTCACAAAAAATATGGATAATGGTGCCTTAAGTAACTCGATGTTTAGCATTATAAATTTTGACGAACTTTGTGCCAAGATTTTCTATTTCTTCTTGTAGCATTGCAACATCTGTTGACGGATGAATATATTTCAATACTACTCTGAATGCTCGATCTTCTTTCATCTGATATGTGTGAAACATAATATTCTGTTTTTCAAGTGCTTGACGACGGTGCGAAATGCATCGGATGTTGCCGCATTATTTTACATTGCTGATTATTAAGCAATTTGTAAGTGTAATCTTCTGTTTTAAGAACTTCTTGAATTATGTTCTTCATTCGCGTTACATCTTCTACTCCTGGAATGAATATAGGCGGAGGTTTATGTGCGTTATTAGACCTGTTGGTGGTGATGTTTACTTCATTTTCTTGTCTACTTAGCAGTTCAAATATGTTCGTAGTCACGACATTGAAAGAAGAATTATCTTCCCTCGCGCGGACTCGTCTGTCCTGATCATCAATAATTTACGTTTTGTATTTCTATCGTAAACTTTTTGCCAAGAGTTGTTCTTATCCTTTAGAATTAGTGACACCATCTTCAGTATTTAATTGAGATTCACTTGTATTATTGAAAGAGTTTGACTACAGTGTTGATTGCTCCATTGGCTGGCATCGTTGTAAATGCTGGTTTTGCGATAATTCTTGTTCAAGTAGTTGTATTTGCTGATGCTGACGTGTATTATGTTTTGCTGTTCGATTAACTGTTGCTGGAACATTATTTGTTGATTTGCGGAAGCGTTCATTATATTGATCCATGTTGGCGACGGTCCACTATGGCTTCGGCAATGGCACTGCCGAGCCATCACTTAATAATTCGTTATCACTTATTTTTTCTTTAGTAACACCACTATTTGATTGAAATTCTATCATTTATTCAGATACTAGAATATATTTTTCGATACCTAAGCTATAAAAACTGTTTTAGCACTGTGTACGTGTCGGCACTCGCGGGATGGAAACAGAAACACGTCCGTTCACCTCGGAGTCATAAAGAGAACTACTACCATCAATAGAAATGGTGCTCACTTGATACGACGGGAAGGAATTCTGCCAGAATCTTTGCTACGTGAATGTTTGCAATAAGGAAATTAACGCTGGGCAGTTACCACACTTTGTGTGACTGGCAGCTTTTACTTAAATTTACAGGTTGCACGTGTGTGCGTTTCTCTTCACACTGTCGCTATTGGCTCGTAATGTTAGTATCCGCCTGAAGTTTATGTGATAGTCAGCAAAATACCCATTCAGCCTCCGGCATTCCTACGGTGCAATCTTTCTCGAACTCGTCCTGTTCAAATGATTGTGGAACTTATCTTCGCCGCGTACTACAGTTAGAGGATTACAAATCACGACAACTTCACAGCAAATAAATCGGAAACAGTATGTACTTGGTTAATACCGACCTGTTTGTATTCCAAAACACAACCATTCCTACTTATACTGTTGTCAAAATTGGCAGATTTTTAAATACTATCCAATTAGTCTCCTGAAAGATATCTATCAAGATTCAGAAAAAACATTGATTGTACATTAGTCTTGAAAAGAAATTATAGATATCTTACAGCGCGGTATGCATATTTTGTTGCATTTATATACCAAGGTTAGCTCTAATGTCATCCCCATCTGAAAGTGACTTGTAATGCAATTGCTGAATCTCTTAGTGGTATGTATAATGGCCTTGTGGAGTAGAGAGGCATGAGAGGGCAACGTTTGCACACGTGTTGCTATCACGAATTACGAGCTTCCACACTTGACGGTCTCGTATTTGCTCATATAAATTTGCCCTTTGTGCTGGATCTGTTTCTCTCACTGCAGCTATTTTCCATACCGCGTTTTGTTAGTTTTTTTAGGGTGCGTCAAATATGGCCATTAGTCCCATGAGTGTTGTGCAGGTTATAAGCCAGGAAGGGCCGAAGGGCCTAAGTTTCTCCCCCTGGCGTACTGCTCCGGCATTCGCCTGGTTTGAGAGAAAGCAAAGACAACTACCGGCCACTAGCTCTCTCAGCTATACTGGGATTTAAACACAGTGGCACTTCAAGGTCACGAGCTGGGAGGAGAGGGGGAGCACTGTCATACTATCGGGAGCTTCAATACCAAAAATGTAAGTCGTAAGGAAGCTCCCGATTAGTTGATAGTGTTCCCTCCCAATCAATCAATGCCAGTGACATTGAAGTGCCACTATGTGTAATTCAGAGTGAAGTATTCGTGTCGAACATCCTCCTCAGTGGGAACTCGGACTTGCCGTTTCAGCCGGTCCGCGTTTTGTGTGAATTGGTTTTTCAGATTCACCCAATGCTATTTTCACGTTTTTTGTTTGCAATCTTGCATACCAATCTACTGGTTAGTGTTTAACATAAATTGTTGCATGTAATTCATTATTTTCGCTTTGGAGGAAATTAATAATTTTTCGAAGCACATACTCATAACAAGGATTTGAAACTGAAGATGTTCTTTGTTGTGTCCGATAAAAAGATAAAGGAAGTTCCCTGCAATATCCGCGATGCTCCCGGGCGCAGTTTCTAAGAGTTTGAACAAAGATTTTGTAGTTATCAAAATAATGTAAAACATGATTTCAATGTCTTCTCACTGTGAGGTATAAATTACGGTCAATTAAACTAGGCATTTTATTAACCGTACATTGAATTCGTTTGTCAGTTCCCTGTGACATTGCCCAACCTACTGAACTATTCACTTTCTTCAAGACGTACAGTTCCACCACTCCTTGAATCAATAATCATACGCAGTTTTGCTCAGTTTTCTTCTCCATTCTGAAGGTTCAGTGGGAACCAATGTGCGTCTGTTGTATTTCGCCGAGTGATTATGTTTATTTCCCAACTTCAGCTGAGTAATACCTAATAATATTTTACAGCCGATATACCTATTTCTAAGTAAATGTACATACTCTAATAACCACGAGGTGTTTGCTTTTTATTACAATTTGAATGTGGTAGGGTTACAATAATTACGAGTGTGACCCTGCATTATGTAAGATTGTATTCTTTTAACTAGTGTTGATGTACGCCAAGGAGTTTCCGCATTGCACATCAGTCATATATTTTTTTCATGAATGTAATTATTCAATAACTACTTTTAAAGGGTGTCATTATGTACTAGCGACAAATCATCGTGAAACAACATAGAATACATCATGTATTCACCTTTTCTTGGTGTTAACGGCCATGCTGGTGCGATGGCATACACATCGTATATCCCCAATGCCCTTGTGGATGGCAATTTATACACGATATACTGTACAATATAAGACGATAGTGTAACATTCCTAGTAAGTGATTCTACGAAAGAATACATTTTGAATTTTCATTTCTGGATACGTAAAAATATGATATGAAACCATTCATAAGAAGTTCGCTTTCTATACTTGGTACTTTACAGATGTACACTACTATGTAATTGTATCTTCTATTGAAGGTCAAAAATACGTTATTTCGTTTGTGACTTAATAATGACCATTGGATTGGAGATAGTTTATTTATGGATTTCTCCAGGCTGAGTCGTCGGTAGTGATAATTCAAACAAAGTCCACAGAGATTAACCAAGATGTTACGCTATCGCTTAGAGTTATGGTTTAAGTTTGTCAACAAATTCTCTTCAGTTCTGACAGATGATTGCTTGACAACAATATTTTCATGATCTGCCCACCATTTGCTGTATCCAAAACCAAATTATTAATAATAACTAGCTGGACCCGTGGGAACATTCCGTACTTAGTACATATAGAGGTTTTATTAATGAATATTCATATGGGTACACCACTTCTAGCGGTCTGCTATTGAACTATGCGTGGTGAAGGGCAGTAACCGTGCGTGGTTTAAAATCCTGATATTGCTATATTAACATAGACCGGGACTCGTGTAATTATATTGCACAAATCAGTCAACTCAGTTTTACACAAATATCGACATTGTTCAGGTTTCTTATCGTCTACGGGAGTAGAAGAATAAAACATTTAAATACGTAACAGATACCCCAAGAACATTTTTTTAGAATATTACCTAATAAACGCCACTTGTGTTCCTCGAGGTTCCTAAGTCGCTTTTTCGGGGTATGGGCTGTGGTGACGGGGTTGTTGCGGCCTTTACGCGTATAGATTTCTCATAACAAACTCTGCCAAATTACACATTTTTAACATGAAAATATTACGTGTAAGGCTTTGTAGGGAAATCACGGCCCTTTGAGCGTAATGCGGAGTGTATGGCACACATTCCGCAATTCGCAATTGACTTCTGTACGACGGATTGCCTACACCACTTAACGAGCAGGCGGCCCCTGTGCAGAAGGGACAAAGCAACAATGAATGTACTATAAACGTATTTTGAAGATGGGGCAGCGTATGTTTCTCTGGTATGGAATATAAGACATTGAGGTAGCTAATATGCTCAGTATTAGTATAGCCACGCCACAATGTTTAGTGAAGAAGAACGTTGTCGCTAGTGTCGCGAGAAAAGGAAACGTGATTTGATCCCGGTGTTCAATTGAAATCAGCTGTAGTCATTACCAAAGCTGAACGTAGCCGAAAGTTGCACGAAACAAGCGGAAACGTGTCTCAGAATTCCATCAGAATCTTGCATCGTCGCTACAAGCCTCAAAGTGTTGATCGATGCGTAATCAACACACCAGAAATTTTTTTTACAGCAAATGGAGCGTGCATTTCTAAATACCGTTGCTGAGTTTGACGAGAGTTTCGTACAACACCAAAAATTGTCTTGCCTTTTCAGTCTGTGATCACCTGTGTTTTCAGAGAGGCTTAAGTGTCCCGAGATCTCAGAATCAGGGCTCCCTTGCAACCAGATACGCGATCAACTGCCCGTACTCATTGGATCGTGGAGTTGTACCCTGTCAAAGTCGCGGGCTCATGTGCCGTACTTCAGCTTCCAGAAAACTTTGCTAAACATTACTAATGCGAATCCTATAAAATCTTGAATAAGGCAAATATTATATCACCAACTGCTCTTCATTTTCAAACCAAGTAAAAAGGGGGAAAATAACCTTGTTAGTGATAATCCTGAATGATGTCCTATTATGTTACAATTCAGTATAAACACCAACCTTTTTTTTTTAATATTCGCATAATCAGTAGGATTTACATTGCGTTATTCAAATTCAAATCATCGTACTAATCAAATTTAAAGTGCGATCAAGCTTTGGTTATGATTATTTGTTTATTTATTTATGTTTGTTTTTGTTTGTTTATTTATTTATTTGCATACCGGCCATTTCTGACCTCGCTACACGTTCTCTTCCGAGGCTCAGTCATATTCTATTCCGGAGAGAGATTAACGTGTGTCATTATGGGAATCAGCTTTTCAGTTGTATCCCTTGGTAAGACGGTTGTTAAGCCTTGAATAATGAGGGGACAGGAAGATAATGGGAGGTGATCATGGCCCTTCTTAACCATCCCAGCATTCGTCGGTATGACTAAGGGGAAACCACGACAACCACTGCCAGGATGACCGGCCCGGGGATCGAACCCAGTCTTCCCGACTCAGCACGCAGCGCACTGACCCACTTCACTGGGTATTATTTTTTTTAGAAGAAACGTGTATAAATGGGTACTCGAAATTAATAATGAAAAATCAAGATTCAGGAATATAGGGAAATCATCTAGAAACAGAAATAGGTATATTTGGAATAGTAAAGGAATTTAAATATCTTGGAGTGGTTCTTAGTGCAGATGGATTTGATGATAATGACGTTATTTTAACAGTTCCCCGTTTTCCGGCGCACGATTACATAACTTTTTTTCCGAAGTACCTTCGTAAGGACGAAAAAGTAAAAATAAGCAAGGGAAGAGACAATTACTAGTAGTCTTCATAATATTTTATGGAACAACAATGTTAGAATGCAAATAGAGACAAATGGGCAGGGCAATGGTGGAGAGTTGTGTTACGTATTAATAAGATATTTGAGTTAAACTATAAATGCTATAGAAATTAATTTTTGGAGACGATGTTGTAAGTATACCCTATTGATAGAATACTAATGGGAAGATATTAGACAGACATATTACGCAAATAGAAAGACAAATGATCCAAAATGTAGAAGTCAAACAACTCTAATGGTTTGGCTACCAAATGGAAATGCGCGCTGACGGAATACCAGAAAGTGTTTGAGTGGATCCTTTCGAAAGAAGAAAACGAAGGTCGAGGGAATCTTGGAAGGTCATCGCCATCGATAGGGCAAGAGATAATAGAAGATGATAAGTGGCGGAATAAAAAGCATTGGTGTGTAGAGTGCAAGAAAGGGTCTTTAGAATTTAAAAGAATTAAAATAATAATTTTAATTAATTTAATAATAACCAGTAATAGCACTGTTGTAATGCGTAGCTTAGCAGTGTAGCGACATTTTGCTGAATTTGAAACTGCGCTAGGTAGACGATGAATATTGACAGCTTAGGACTCCCCGATTTTATTTACATTATTCGTGTGAATATTCTACTCACGTTGAAGGCACGTCATGGATGATGCTCCAGGTTGTTAAAAGAACTGCTCCAACCATTTACTTATGTTTTTCTTGCTTCAACATATAACTCGCAGATCTCATGTGCGAGAGGTTTCTTTCAAAGTAAGAAACTGTAATAACATGTACTGTGATTCAAGAAATCTTTCTGCCTTCCATCCGTGAGCTTCCACGTTGATGATAGCATGTAAAATCAGAAATACATTTGGACTCCAAACAAGTGTAAGAGTTTCGCGTAGGTTTTCCATCTTTCGATTGTGACGCAGAAGACAAAGGCAAACTATCTCGGAAAGAAATAATTGACTTCGTGGCTCAGAAGAGGAAATTTCAGGTCCACCATTCGCAATCAGAAAAGTCTAGAATGAATCTGGCACTATGAAAATTAATATTTTCTTCCTTTTTGTGAAGTCTCGAAGGCCATTCGAATCTCTTAGAGATAGCCAGTCAGGTTTCAGAGCAGGCTGGGAAGCAACTACGAAGTATAGTTGCCTTGTTACTCCTTCGGCCATTTCTGTTTTATGTAGAAGATTGTAGCCCATAAAATCCCAGACATCAAAATAAACTCTGAAGCACTAGTTAATTTTTAAAACGAAGTATTTTTAGCTTCAGTTGGTGCAATTTATTGGTACTTACGAAGTAGGACAGTTTCACACTTACCAGAAAGATTATCAAACTAGTATTAGGCCGATGTGTCAAAGTGATCCTTCATTAAATTCTATTACGAGAAACTTTTATGAATGTAAATATGTATATAAAAGGTGATTATTTCTTCTAATTTTCCATTTGATGTAGTAATAGAACCTTAATAGTGAACCCAATATTTCGAGTAATGGGATTCTAGTCCCAAAAATCGTATATGCAATTATTAAGGATATCGCATAATTATTAAAAGCCCGTTGTATGTTTCTTTTCCAAACCTCTGAGAGAACACTGAACTTTTAGTTAGTCAGTCCGAAAGAAAAAAAGGGGGTAATCTGTTGGAGATTTCGTAAAAAGTATTCCTACCCTCTCTCTTACTCATTGAAACAATATTTAAGTGTGAAGTCTTTACGTTTACGCAAATAATTCAAACGCTAAGTTATTTGACGAGTGTGAATGAAACGTTTCGGAAAACGCGCAAAATTTCGTACTTTTGATTAATTCCAATAGCGCAATTGATTCAGAGTAATTGAAGGTCGAACTTTTGCAGGAGTACGCTACAGTGCATCTGTTTACAGCTGCCCATAGTGGTTGTAACACACAGTGCAGGATAGGGAGAGGCAAGGCGGGCCAGTGAGATAGGATTATTATAATATCAAAAACCATTGACTTTCATATCCGGCAATATGTTCCCAATAATTTGGCGTAGAAGGTTTATGAGGCAATTTTCTGTCCGTATATCAATTTTCAGTACTTTCAACACTCGAAATTAAAATGCGTCGTGTATGATAAACATACTGATCATTGTTAAGATGCTATTGTTACATTTTTAAACACTTTTTTGAGCTCTAAGAGTTTATTAAAACTCACGTTTAAGCACGTTGATATAAATTCTGAAAAGATAAATTTGATTTGATGTCCAACATGTCCATCGAGTCCTTTGGCTTCGTAAAACTAGCTGTAATCAGTGCAATTAAAGTAAATGAAGTAAGTGATGGCATTTTCTATTTTTGTTGAATAATTATTTATTCATCGGAGAAGTATAAAAGTTAAGTCCTCGGCTCTTAAGTGATTAGGACTTTATCTCCTTAGAAGTTAAAATTGCTTAAACCCTATTGTATACAGTTTATGTCGTAATTTTAGTTAAGCGATTTAAATGAGAGTAATGAATGGCACTTGGCACTTACGTAGTTTTGCTGCCGCTGTAGTATTGAAATTTAATAGTCGAGTTGTCAGTGTTGTTGTTTCTTAATGTTGAAGCACATTGTATTACTTCAATGCAGTAGGAAGTTATAGTTGCTTTGGAAGCATTCTGTAGATAGAGCCACTTCATAATCATGAAACTAGTGGTACTCAGTGCAATTATTAACTGTATGAAAAAATGTATATAAAAAATTTCGATTTGCATTTAACAACGTTGGAAGTAATAATGACCGGATAAGTTGGTGGCAAGTGACTTCAGAGGATTGGTGTCGTCAAGTAGTTCTAACCAGGCCATGATCGCTGCAGCAATTCGCTGTGGCCCCACCGAGCCTTGCTGCACGGTCGCGCGCATGCGCCGAAGCGGCTTCCAACCAGGCCCTTTTCAGGCCCGCTGTTTGTCCCGGCCATCTCGTCGCGGGGCGGGGCGGACGGAGGGGGTCGGGCAGAGAGGCGGCGCTCCTCCATTCTTTCCCAGCAAGGCCCCGGCCAGTTTCCTTTTTTCGCTTTCTACCTGGGCGAAGGTGCAGTCCACATGATCCGGACCTTTATCTACCTGGGCCGGGGCCCGTCCCGCGCTGCCAGGTGCTGCAGCCTGCCTACCGTGTGAAAGTGTGTGGTGCCTGTTGAACGCCTGCTCGCAGACATTGTGCTTCGGAAGGAAGAGGCAGCGGGTGCTTCCTGCGGCGGGTGGCGGGCCGCGCGGCGCCGCACCGCACCCGAGTTCTCAAGCCGCTCTGCCTTCGGCCCGAGCGTCGAATGATGAACGTTGCCCCACGCTTTATGCGACTCTTGGCCCGCCTCACGCTGCTTGCTCACGTCCGTTCTTTGTATTGATTTTTCCGCCTTCCCAATCCTCTTCTTCCTCCTCTGGGATCAACGTGCCTATGTTTCTTCATGATCAATAAAATGTCGAGATTGAAGTCTTTATATGATTTTCTGTTGGAAGTAAAGAACTCTCTATAAGCCATAGATATTCGTCGTTTGTGTTGGTCACATTTCCAGTACACATTATTTACGATAAGTTGAACCTGTGCAAATATTCCGCACTTTATACTAATAGCGAAAATAGCTTCAAACGGGAACTCGACTTCAAATGGCCAGACCTTTACTGCGCATTGCAGAATTACACGGTGCACCATCTGTGAACATTCTAATACCGCTTAGCGTTTATCACCAAATAGAAACACTTTGGTTTGAGATTAAATCACACATAATATAAATCAGTTTTATTTTACATAATTTCGAGATTCGTATATTTCGTATATCCTGTGCTCCGAAATATGGCAATCCAGAAGTACTGAACTTCCCACATTTTTTAAATCGCAATGAAATAGAGATCATCATTTTGAAATCATTGTTTTGAAAGTGTAATACCTAGCTTGTTTAATATGTGTAAATAGTAAGTACTGGAAACCAACTTGGGACGTTTCTGATAACCTGTAATAATGTAAAAGAACATAGAAAGCAATCTCATTTTGTAGATTACGGCATACTACAATTTTATTTCAAGAGCGTATGACACATTGCGTGATTGTTACGCACGGTAGTGATGTGTGTTACTGTGTAACGTTTAATGCAGGTTGAAGGTGTCCCTCGTGTCATACTCATCCGCCAACTTCTATTTTACGACATAAATCTGTTTGGTGCAGACCTGACGATTTTACCCTATCCAGTAAGCAAACTTGCAGGGTTCTGTGTCGATAATTTCTTCCTATAAATGTTAAAAATATCGAAGGCGAAGATGGGATTTTTTTATCGTATTATGACATAATTGTTCCTTTTTTTATTAAGAAAAGTAATTAGGAAATTTAGGGGGGAAAAACATTAACTTGGGTGGCCAAATTTTCTTCTGGTAAGTGAGTTGGTTATCTCTATTTCCCTGGTGACTTCGATAAAAAATACAGCAAGAACATAATAACTTCTATCTTCTGTGAAACACATTTTTTCTTCTTCATAGTTGGCTATCGTTGTGTCCTTGGGTGGTAGGGGCGAACACTCATGAAAGAACACTAACTGATTGTTGATTTAAAAAAATATGTTATTAATAATTTTAACTGTTTATGTATTAAAAAGTTTTAAGATTTAAATGTTAAGTTTCTTTAATTAAACAAGTTCAAAAATGATTAAATGTGCTTGGAAACATAAAATTTCGTATAAGATTATACATAAAAGTGTGGAAAATAAGAATTGATAATAAAAAGTTGTAGTAAAAGTGTCTTTTCAAGTAGTAAGTAGAGGGAAAAGAAATCGGAGTAGCCTACCCCAGCAACGCCACTGACTGGCCTATTCCCATGTTCCCACCGATTTAATTTGGCACATTGTAAATTTGGGCACCCTTCTGAAAAATTTCTTGTTAGTTTATGTCCTCCCTACGACCTCAAAATAGAAGTCTTGTAAAGTGTATTAAACCAGCCCCAATCTCAGGTTACTGAAATCTTTCCCGTGTTCACTTTCAACAATTGTCATTTGAATATGTAACTGGTCCTGACACTTACGTTGAATACTTTTTTGCTCTGTAGGGTTTAGTGTATGGTTTCTGCGTGTGTAGTAGTGTGTGCCTGGCCGTTTGTGACGCGTGCTGTTTTTCTGTTGCAGGTGGGTGTGGTGCCCCATGAAATGGGTCCCGCGCGGTTGCGCGAACGAAGCCTCGGGCGGCTGGGACGCAGACCGTAAGTGAATTGAAACATCAGGCCTTATTTTACGCGGGAAGACGCGGGCCCTGAGGCCCCCTCTTCCGCCTGACCACGCAAATTTCGCTACGCTCCTTTCACCAACTAGCGGATTATGGAGGTATTTCTTGGGCGACGAAACAGATGATTTGAATGTAGCTCAGAGGCGTCATTTAGGCTTGAGGATATTTTACGTGAAAGTAAATCTACTAACATGGGACAGCCGGCTTTACTTCTCCTCCGAAGGAAGACGTACCAATGATTTTTTCACCCTTAAAAATCCACGGCGTCGATCGGGTTTGAACCCGCGAACTTGGGTATAAGTGCTCCCGCTCCCTTTGGACAAAGGGGTGGAGGCCAAGCAGGTCACCCTTGATAATTACCGCTCTGGTGCGGTATGCTTTCTTAATAGCTTTTAATGTTTCTCGTTACAATCACGAGTAACTTGACTATTCAGCGTTTTTTATATAAAAGTGTTTATTCTATTCCTCAAAAAACAATCTTCCCTTAAAGGCGGGTTCACACATTCGTTATTCGGCGAGTAGCGCGCAACCGCTCGCCGAATCACTAATACCGGGGATGAGTTGCGTGCTATTTGGCGACTGACGAACATTCGGCGCTCGCCCTTCCCACCGCATGTTGGTTTTACAGACACAACAATGGAAACGAACATTTGCCGAACACATCAGCTGTTCGAAATTGGGCAAGCAGAACCCTGCTGCTCGTCGAATGCCGAATGTGTGGAGCCATGCGACGCTTCACATTCAGCACTCGGCGTTCGCCGAATAGCAAGTGGTGGGAACGAGTTGCTTTTCACCAACGCCTAACGTTTGCTTGGCTGACCCGCAGCGGGTCGGTCCTTTGTGGCACATCAAAGAAAGTGGATATTCGCCGAGTACCTGGGCTCCTCGAAACTGTTCGGTACTCGCCGAAAGCCGAATTTGTGGCGCCTCTTTTGTTTGAAATGTAACATTCTGCAAAGTGATACAAACTTTTGTCATTTCACGATAATGATACGGAATATTGTAATAACTGGGTTTCTGCGATTGCGTAACATATATTTTCTGGTTAGTTTGACGGACCTAAAAGCGGGACTTACCTGCCGTTTATTAGAAAGGGAAAATAAAAGTGAGAATATATTACAACACAATTGATTTCCTGTTCTGCGTATATTTCAAGGTGTGCAAGTTAGGCCACCCGGTCAACGGTTGCGGAGAAAGCTGATAGAGAAAAGCTTACTCACAAGTAGTCTAGTAAAAGCAGCAGCACCTCTTGCCCGTGAAAAACACTTTTTATTTAGGATTCTCATAAAGATGGTAAGCCAGTTTCGTTTAATTCCTGGTAACATTTATCTCCATTTATTGGAGAGATGCAATAAGGTAGTAGCTTTTATAGATGCACTTTATTCTTTTCCTCCCGTTAAAAATTCGAAACTAAAACATCCTATAATGCTACGAAACCATTTGTTTTAACAATAACAGATATATTGTGATTTTAGGTATTATTTGCGGTCAGTATTTCACCAGTGAATTCGACTGGTCGCTTCTTGACCAATCTTTAAACTTGTACGCGAAAGTTTGCGTGAATTCTTTGGGAGAGTAGGAGATCCTGAAAGTAATACATTTCTCGGGACACGGTATAGTAAGATGAACAGGGTCATTTAACTTCCTCACTGCTGCGTATGCACACCAACCAACTTCTATTTGCTCGAGTTCCGTTCAGTGTTTGCCTAGTGAGAGAAGACAAACCCCCAACCGCCTTGTGTGCGAATAAGAACAGTTGCAGGAAATGCTTGGTTCGTACTGAGAGGGCTGGGACGTGCCACGGTGAACAGTGTTTAGAAGTGAATTCTTTTTCTTTGACAAGGGGCAGTCAGAAAGTAATGCATTCTATTTTTATACTTTAAATAAAATTAGTTAAGTGGAAAATTTGAACTTAGCACTATTCCTCAAAGCTCCTTCTACAATCCACCGCAGAAATAACTTTCTGCGTCAACATGTGGCAGCACAGCAGTCGTTTGAAAAGTTGTAGACATCGATGTTTGTGAGAGACGGCATTGTGTGATTGAATTCTTCAATACTGAAGGGGAAATGGCCATTCCAAATCAAGAAAGACTGTAAAATGTGTGCGGTGATACAACTGTGGATGCCATCACTGTTATATGATGGGTTCCTCTTTGCAACGAAGCATAACGGCAAACACAGTTGGCTAACGACAAGCGGATACATTTTTACTTAACTAATTTTATTTAAGTAGAAAAAAAGAGCAGGCATTACTTTCTGACTGCCCCTTGTAGATAAATTGAATTACATGATTATTTATTATTGAAGTGTGTTACAGAAATAATTTCCTGTTGCGGTTTTACAATAGAAATATAATAGTATATTTATTTTTCTACTAAGGAATACATGGAATATTTCCTGTTGTAGCGTTTTCTAAGTAATTACTAGAAATACACAACACAATCAATCAAAGGAACATTTCAATATTTACGTATTACTTAATCTGAAAACTTTTTCATGACTTTTTGAACACGAAGCAACGATGGGGGGGATTAATGTAAACATTTTTTTCGATATTTTAAAGCAGACCAGTGTGTTGGTGTTGCTTTTAATAACATATCAAGCTCTATTTTCCTTGTCACTGTATTAATGGTAAGAATATTTATTCTATAATATTTTGTTGGTTTTACTGTAATACTAGTTGATAGTTTTTGTAAACCGGTTGTAATTTGTCAACTATTCTGTACTTATGTTTACGGTGTGTTGCTTTTTTATCCAAACAGGATTCGCCCGATAGAAGGTATCGCGATCAGGGTTCTATCCACGGGACTTCGCACAAAGAACATTCAGTTCAAAACGGTTCACTCAAAAAGGTACGAACAGTAATCTATAAATCGACTATTCATATACACCGATTATTAATTTATTTAAATCATTCTGCATGAAATAAACGTGAACGGTTTTGCATTACACCGTAGTTCCAATAAAAAGTGAGAAACACACTGATCAGTTTTTATTTTGTTATCATGATAATGTGTTTACGTCTTGTTTTTGATATATTTGAATTTATTTGTATAATTTAATTTCTGTGCTCGATATTAAAATCCCAAACAAAAATTTATTTGCCACTTCACTATTAACAAGTAGACATGATGGAGGAGTATGTAAAATAGTGAGAGGTATTCATAAAAGTGATCTAGAGAATCATCAAAATAAAGTATATCTATATTACTGGCTGTAGATTTTTTACTTCGCGATTAACTTTTATTAATTCATTAAAAAATCAATATTTGTATGTAATTTTAATATAATTAATAAAATAGTTTCAAAACAGTTTAATTGCGAAAATATATTTCTAGGGGTTTCATTGAATGTTTATTCGTCTTTACTTGTATGATTAAGTGTTCCATGTCCATTGTTGATGTGCGCGACGTGTTTCAAACCTCGTAACGATTTGCCTTTTGTAATGTAGGCAGTGTTTAGAAGCATATTATATTTTTGGAACAAACCAGAGGCGTGGTTGTGATGCTTGTGGACAACTAATATTGCTGGAATTTCAGCCTTCGCTGTTTGACTTCAGTGAGAGAAGTTTTATTTTCTGGGATAAAAAGCCCTCATAAAGTGTTCCTTCCCTAGACATTAAGATAAGGCGCATTTGAAATGGCATCATGAAGTCAACCACAATGGTAGCGCTCTCACTGAATGGAGGTAGCGAAGCCTAAGGTAGGATAATACGGTACAACCTTTTGTGGAAATGTCTGAAGATTATATCTCCCTTGTTGTTGTTGATTTTTAATTTTAATAGATGTGGTTACAATATACCGTTCGGATGTTGGTAGAAAAAATATCGTATTATAGATTAATGGTGCGTGACGTCTTCTCTGGTAGTTACTTCCACTTCTCATCACGATGTTGGCAACTCCCGTAGAATATTGCATTCTATCCAGCAACTTTGTATTATTTATGCGCGTTTGCAGTGCTGGTGGCGGTGTTTCTCCTTATAATACATTTGTTTTACTAACATTTATTGGTGTTGCCATGTGTAGTGCAATCTTTTTCGTACTCGATCATTCCTAGTTAACGTGAATACGTAAAGTGCTCTGGCAACTTCTAAGATTTTGCAGGGGTAATATTTGAGGTTTATGTACACCGTAAATTTCGGAACCCAAAAACCATTTGCAGCGTAAATGAAATTATTGGATTACAAATGTATCGCGGAGGAAAGTAGGCAAAGAATAGATTCTGCTATGCCGCCGCCAGATAAGCCTAAGTAACGGTCTCGGGACCTGGAGGGTTCAGGGTGGGTCTACCAGCTAGGGGACCCTCTCTACCTCAAGCCCTAAAGAGGACCGGGAGCGAAACGGCGAGAAAAGGAAGTAGGAGCTCTCCCTTCTGGCGACCATCTTCATCGTGATTTTTTCTTCTTTCACACGTGTCTTCTTTTGAAGTAGCAGTTGACACCGTTGAGGATAAGGGCGCTCTACTCGCCCTTCATCGCCTTGGGCCGGGAACCAGTAATTAAATGGAAGCGACCCAGTAATAGGAAAAAGCGGTGCTGAAATAATTGTGTGATGATTGCTATCTAAACGAATATTCAGGTTATTCGTCTCATTGTTTTAAAGAATATGAAAAGTTAGGTTTTGCATGAAGAGTTTCTTTCTTAAAATTAATTGAAAAGTATAAGCGTTTTCAGATAAGGTAGTATTAACTATATTATTATTGAGCGCGCGTTTTTCTCTCAACTATTACAGCTCTTGGAATCTAATTCTGCACTCTTGGGAGACCTCTTTCGATTGTCAGTGTTGGCCATGGAAACTAGGACTTGGTTGGTTGGTATTGTTGGTTCACTTTCCCCTAGATTTTGTTAGGTAACAAAGTCTTAATAATTTGATTACAATAAACATGATTGACATAAAGTGGAATTTCTGAAATATTAGCAGTATTTGCAAAACAAAGCGGTCAATAGACGAAAAATTAGGTGGTCTTTTACGCGAAAGACGTTCTAGGTTAAATTGGCTTTAGGGACAAGTTGTTCGGCGAGGCGGCGTTAATGTCACAGCTACACCCCGATAAGAAATTGAAACATTACAACCCCACGATGAAATCATAGGGCGTAAAATTGAAAGTAAAAGTATATTGGTCTGGAAAACATCGAATTATGTTTAATTAATTTTGCTTAAAATGTGATGGTCTATTTGTGCAGAAATGTAAAAAAATAATTAATTTGTATTATTTTCCCCAATTTATTTTCCCGTATACATACGTATATATGGAAAGTTATATAATGCTGCGGAAAATCGATTTAAGAATATTCAACGGAAATTCCCGTTTTGGGTCCCCTGATTCCAAAAAAGTGTTGTTTTCTTAACGGCTGTCCGGCTGTGAAATCCACCAGCGCCTGAACCATACGCAGGGCGAAGTCTTCTGAATGATCTTGGCTGTCCGGATGTCGCCGGTGGAAATCTGTGTTGTGACGCAGTTTTTGGTTTTTCAAAAATAACACAAGTGTAGTATGTTTTTTAAAGATTTCTCACGCCGTTTATTTGCGTATTTCCAATTTATAAGCACTATTGTATTTGTGAGTTAAAATGCTTTAAATAACTTCTAATGAAGTTTTTAGAAAATTCAAAAAGTTTCTGGGGAAAAGAGCTTTAAATTTCAAATTTACAGTTTCGCTTAAACGCTATTTTCATTAAAATGGCTCCAAATTTCTCAAAGAAAATTGCCATTTAGGATTATGTTCTACTATTCTTTAATATTCTTAAAATAATATTTTCGTTCTTCTATTAGGAAATCGACAAATAAAGAACATTAAAAAAAAAAGAAAAGAAAAGAAAAAAGTTCATTGGACAGCGATAGAGGGCTGCTGGCAAGAGTGTGTGGCTAGTTCGAATAGCTAGCCGAGACCAAAGGTAATATAAAACTAATACAGGAAACTCTGCGCCATTGTGTAGCACTACTAGTTTTGACGTGCAACAGAAACGCTTCGTCCTTTACTTGTATTCGCAATATGAAGTACATACTCGTACACAGGTAACAAAAGTGTTGGACGAACTGTTGAAACGAAAACTTCCGCAAAATAAAATCTCCATCCACGTCCCTCCCACTTCCATGTGCTTCCTGCAGAAACATCCACGACTGAACGGAGGCCGTGGGTAATCCATCTGCCCCGGGCCTTCAGCCGAATCCCACAGCAATTCCCCTGCCCCCAAGGGTGCCTCGTGACAATGGCCGTTTTCTATTTCGTGGATGGGCGACGGCGGGCGGCGCGTGTGTTAGTACGCGAGAAAGTAGCAGTGGGTGGTGGCGT